>PPHD01016007.1:0-15782 GCA_002909625.1 Bambusicola thoracicus
AAAATATAAATATATATAAAATTAAGTTTGAGAGGAAAGCTGAGCACGTGAGAGAGACAGCCCTCTGCCAGGAACGTGCTCCTTTCCATAGATAGTGTGTGGACTTGACAGACTTTCTAATGTTTTCAAGTGGGCAGACCAATGGGAGGCTGATGTTCTAAAGTCTTCAGGCAGCTGAGATCTAAAGTGACTTGAAGTTTCTTTTGTTTCTCCTCCACCCCACCTTTCCTCTTGTCCCCTGGGCCATCTTGCCATGGATAATCAGACTACATTGAACAGAGCAGTTCTGCACTGGACTTTGCTCCTTTGAATAACTGTACACCTTGAGGGCATTTGTCTACAGCCTTCTTGACATACGGTGCACGTTATCAGGGCAGCTGTGTTTTATGAACACCATTATCTTTAGAAATCAGGAAGGGAGACTTTGATTTTTTTATTATTATTATTATTTCACTTCTTCATATAGGGTTTTTCCAAAAAAAAAAACCCAACAAAACCAAAAGTTACTCTTCTGTCTCCCAGTTTTGAGTTTAACATGTTAGCTAGTGCTTCTAAGTTTGATTTAAAACTAAGAGAAATGATTCAAGGCAGAAAATGTCTGTAATTGTTACGTTTCTTGGATTTCCTTTTTTTCACAGCACACCATCTTTTCTGAATTCCCAGTGTAAATTAGCTTCTCTGTGAATTCTGTGCATCAGGGGTTCTCAGGCTTGTTGGTAGAGTAGCCCATTTGTGATTAAATAACGTGCTTATGGGAGCCACAGCAGTTGCTTACATGGAAGAGCTAGAGACCAGGATAGACGAGTGGTGCCAGCAGCAAGCTGGGGTCTGCCATCTGCCATTGAGAACCCTCATACCTAAAATTTTTGCAAACCTTCCACTCCTCACACTCGAAACAGCCTTCGCAAGGCCAAGGACAAACCAAGGTGTATGATTTTTCAGGGGAACAAAGATCATCAGTTTTGTCAAAGTAGGGTTTGAAGGAAGCTTAGAGAAGCGCATGGGCTCAAAGATCCTTCTGAATGTAAGTGCTCCTGATTGAGTGCAAAGAATATCTTTCCCTTTTATTTGGAATGGTTTCCTCTAGTAGCACGAATGTCTTTTTTAATACCTACAGTGCATTACACTACTTGTTATGTTGTTTAATCGTTCTGGCTAGGAAGGCTACGGGCCCTTAAACGTTCACACTCACTGGCTCACCCCAAATGCAATTAGAGATCATCGTAACACAAAAACATCTCCGTTGCTGCGTTCACTGAGGCCAGTGCTCTGCTGTGTCCGGTGCCGTGGGCGCAGCGCTGCGTGCTGCTGGATGGGATCTCTGCAGGCCGTCACATTTGGTGCCTCTTGGACAATTCCCAACTTCTGGTGCCAAACTGTAAATATCCCATCGCTGGGACTTGCATCCCCAGAGGCCAACTGAAACCAATTCTGATTTTTGAAGCAGGCCCTCCAGCTTCCAGCAGTATGCTCCAGGGCTGCTGTTGGAGGTGTGGGAGCGCAGTCGGGGCTCTCAGTGGGAGGCTGGAGCCCTCGGACAGCGCAGGGCTGTCTCTGGTGGCTGAGTGTGGTGGTAGGACCTATCAAAGGTGGTGGGGCCCTCCGAAGTGCATGCTTGAGACCTTCCCTAGATCAAGGATGGTGTTTGTACCCGCGTGACTTGCCCCAGAACAACTTGCTTTTTTTTGGCTTGCATCATGCAGTACTTACTGTAACCTGAGCACAGACCTCGGGCTGGCTGCACCTCTTGGCATTGTTAATGGCCTCAGGGCAAAACCAGTTGTCTCCTAAATTGAGTTTTGCATATGAGTAACTTCAAAGATACAGAGTCCACAACCCCATCTGTAACTGCAGGGAGAGCAGTGCATGAAGGTGAGCAGCAGAGGCAGAGCTACTGTGAGGTCCGATCTCTGGCAGTGGTTTTTGCAGATTGCAGGCCAGCTTTGCTCCTTGCTGGTTGAACTTATTTTCTCCCACACAGCTCCTGCTCACCCAGCAGCACATCACAGGAGTAACCTGTAGCAAACAAAACCCAAGCCTCAGACTGAAACAAACAAACAAGAAATCAGCAGGTAGAGGTGGGAGGTGTGCTAATTATCAAGCATTTGTGCTGCAGGGCCTGCTAAAAAGCACGAGGGGTCCTACAGGAGGAAAACAGGGCTGAAGGACACGTCGAAAGCAGGATCAGCTGCTGAGCCTACAGAGCTCAGCGGAGGGCAGAGCTGGGGCTGGATTTGCAGCTCTTTCTCTGGATGGCATGTTTCACCTTTGCACTTGGTTTGCCTCAGGCTCTGAGAGCCACTCGAGGGCTCTGTGACACCCAAGGCAATGCGTGGCGTCTCCATGTTCCTTTGAGACAGAGTTCCAAGCACTTCTTTCCTGAGGGCGAGGGCACCCAGAGCTCCCCTTCCTCTTCTCTTCTTGAGGGTTGGACGCAATCATCTCCAGAGGTCCCTTCCAACTCCTACAGTTCTGTGATTCTCATACTGTGTCTGAGGCAGAGATGTGATGCTTTCTTGCAGCAGTGACCAAATGCAGGGACCGCCTGGCCCTCCTTCCCACTGCCTTCTCCGGGACACCTTTGGTTATCATTGCACTAATGCTGAGATGGATCTGGGCAAGCATGCAGCGATGTGTGGCAGATGAGATTCTCCCAAAGACTTAAAAACACAACTAGCAGCTGAAAAAGCAAAGCAAAACCTAAGGCCCTGAAACTGAGTGGTCTGGAGGGTCTTGGTAAGAAGACAGGCTGGCCAGAACCTTTTCCAGTGTGTCAACCGCAGCTTTTCATGAGGCTTAAGGGATGTCACTGGGTGCTCTGCTCAGAGGGGCTGTTGGTGCTGTGCCTGCTCATTGCTTGTGTCTGATGTACCTCACTGAATGGAGAGAAGCACATCTGGAGCGCTCCTGTGTACCCTAAAGGCCAAGTGCTTCTTTTGCTTCTCCTTTCCTCCTTTAGGACTCAGATTTGTATTATAGGGAGTGTAGATGACTTTACCAAGGTCTGAATTTTGGACAGTCTTCATTTACCAGGTTACTGGGGTCGGCTTGTTGAGAGCTCAGCGTGGAGCAACTCTTGTTCATTATGGAGTGCTGCCTGTCCTGCAGTGGGAAGCAGTCGGAGAGAGGCTCTCCTGGGCTTGACCGGAAAACATTCTGTCAGTGCCATGAAGTTCTGCTTCCTTTGAGCTGGGAAACATCCTCAGAGTTGGTGCATCAACCTATGGTGGATCATGCTGGGAGTTTGTCTTCTGCTAGTTCTGTTCTGTTCACTTGCAGTTGAGAAGGGTTTTTGGAGGAAAAAAAAAAATGATGTGTGCATCCTCCAGGCATTTGCCTGTTTGTGCTGCTTGCTCTGTGCCTGCAGACTTCGCTTTCCAACTTAGGGTTTGCTGTGGGGGTGGCTGTGATCTGCAGCAGGAGCAGGCACCAACAGGGAAGGGGTGAAGGGGTCCTGGTGCTGTTCAAAGTTCTCTGCAGAACTGAGAAGCTCAGAAGGGTGTTGTGTGAGAATGGCAGTCAGGTGATGTTGGTCTCCATGTCCATCTCTCCTTGTGTCTCAGGCAGTAGGCAGCAGTTGTTCTGGCTTGCAGGATGGGCTGCTGAATTGTATTGCTTCTGCGTCCCTTCAGATGGAAGGATTCTTTTATTCTTTTGCCAAAGTTTTGTCTGTTGTGAGAAAACTCATTTGGTCGGATTTGAATCTGCAAGAGATTTTGTGGCAGCAAACCACAGGCTCAGGTTTTGCCCAGCGTGGAGGTCTGTTGGTTCCTGCATGAAGCAGTCTCACCGAGATACATTGGTTTAAACACGGCTGTGACCCACTGGCATGGTTTGGCTGAGTGTGGTGCTGCTCTCCCCTGCAGTCAGAATGCGCCCAGAGGCAACTCAGGGAGCTGCAACCCTGCAGTGAAATTGGGGAAGAAACAGTCATAAGAGTTGGGAGTCACTGAAATCAGAGGGGAAACACTTCTGGAGACCGCTGAGCTCGATGTTGAGGTTGCTGTGTTGTTACAAGGTGCAGCGAGACGTCTCTGGTCTGTTGGTGTTTCTCGAGATGCTTGCAGAAACAGAAGAGGCATAGTGAGAAGAAATCCTGCGTGTTTTGTTGTGAGTGGATCCACTCAGCCCCACGCAGGGTGCTGCAGGGAAGCAGAATCCGAGACGCTCCCTGCTAGTACTCCCAACACTGCATCTGCAGATGCTGTACTGCATCACTGAGGAGCCAGGAGGTGGTCCAGGAGCAACCACAAAGCTGCCCAGCAGCTGGGAGCTCTGCCTTGTGCCGAGGAGGGCTCAACATTTCTGCTTATGGGAGGAGAGAGGCTCTGTGAGCTGTCAGAGGGGGCAGGTTGTTCCTTGAAGAGTAGAATAGTGAGGCGAGAGTGAACAACCAACAAAGACACTAAAAGCAGATCCTGGGAATCGTTTGTTTGTTTGTTTGTTTGTTTGTTTAATGGAGGAGAAATCTGCTACTTGGGAGGAAATTGGCACAAGGATGGGTTTTTATGGATCACAGCCCTGCTGGAAAGGACCTGCAGTGTATTGGTGAATGGCAGCTGGACATGAGCCAGCAGTGCACCCTCACAGCCCAGGGAGCCAACCATACCCTGGGCTGCATCCAAAGCAACGTGCCAGCAGGGCAGGGATGGATCTGCCCCTCTGCTCTGTGCTGTGAGACCTCACCTGGAGCACTGCGTCCTGATGGGGAGTGCTCAGTGCAGGAGAGACACAGAGCTGTTGGAGGAGGGCCACAAAAATGATCCCAGGGATGGAACGCCTCCCTGCGAGGACAGGCTGAGAGCTGGGGCTGTACAGCATGGAGAAGAGAAGGCTGTGGGGAGAGCTGAGGGCAGCCTGTCAGTATCTACAGGGCTGTGAGAAGGAGGGGGATAGACTCTTCAGCAGGGGCTGCTGTGATTGCACAAGGGGAAATGGCTTCAAACTAAAGGACAGGAAATGTAGATTGGACATAAGGAAGAAATTCTCAACATTAAGGGCAGTGAGGCACTGCATGGGTTGCCCAGAGAGGTGGCAGTGCTCCATCCCTGCAGAGAGCCAAGGTCAGGCTGGACGGGGCTGTGAGCACTGATGGAGCTGTGGGTGTCCCCATGCACTGCAGGGAGTGGGACTGGATGGCCTTTGAAGGTCCCTTGGCAACTCTGAAGTTTCTGTAGTTCTGTGATTCTTTGGATCCAACCAGAGCCTGGATAGGAGGGTTGGGAAGCAGAACACTCCACATACAGTGCCAAATGGGTAGAACTGGGGCTGGGGGAGCATTAGGTGGTGTTCTTCTGCTGTGCATCTTCTGTGATCTCAAGTCCAGGGAATCTATTGGGAATGCCCAGAACACCTGAGCTGGGACGTGGGGTTGCTGTCAGATCCCTCTGGAGAAGTGTCCCCACAGCAGTGGGGTCCAATGCATGGTGTTTGTGTGACCCTGTGTGCAGGTGTCCCCTTTCTGGGCCCCGGGAGGTGCCACTGGGCAAAGCCACAGAATGGGGAGGTGAAGCCAAGCACAGTCCAAGGCTGCAGACCTTGCTGGTGCTGCAGGACAGTTTGCATACGCTAGGCCAGAAATGGTTAACCAATGAGAGTGTATTGCCCTGGAATTTAACTTTCTGTATGGAATGTGTGGGGGATGTCTGTCCGGCTGTTGGTTGGGTTGTTTTGCTGCTCCTGGTAGAGCCTTTTGTTTTATGACTTGGCAGAGGAGTTTTGTTCACGTTAGACAGCAGTGTGTCCAGAAGCCCCCATAGGGTTTAACGATCTGTAGGCAGCCGAGCTGGAGTGTTTGAGGATACCCTGGGAGGTGAGGCACAGCGACATCCTGCCCAGCACCGACCGCTGGCTGAAGGACTCCCTTCCCTCCCATCATCTCAGTGTCACCAACAGCGTAAGCGTGTCCCGATGCCGCGAGCACCACAGCCTTAAGGACTGAGCATTTGGCGGTGCAGATGAGTGCAGGCGTGTCCAACCCTTGCTTTTTACAACCAAAGTTCCTTAATAAGACCCTTCCGTTCTCACCAGCCCCAAATGCTCGTGGTCCGTCTTCTGGGGCTCTCGTGGCACTCCGGTGTGTGGGTAGGGGTTCCACCAGGCTGGGCTGGGAGGAGAGATGTTCTTTCTTTCCACGTGTCCCAGCAGGAGAGCTGCTTGCCATGGTTCCCTTTACTCTTACAGGGACCTTTTCTTTATTATTATTTTTTTATTTTTTAATTAAATTATTTAAAAGGAAAACTGATACGGATGAAGCAGGCTGTGAGCCCGGAGGGTTCTGCTCTGTGCCGTAGCCGTGCTGTCACGCCGACAACGCGCCAGTTGGGATGTGCTTGGTGCGGCCCGTTGGGCAGAGCAGCTGCCCTCCCGCCTGCGTTGGGTTCTGCAGGCTGCTGGGAGCTGAGGCCGTGCGTCACCAAGACAGCGATGGGTGTTCTCCTTCCCTTCCTCACCCCCCCACCTCGGTAACTCGTGTGCATTTCCTTTCTGTAGATGCAGATGTTCTAGGCAATACCACAGATGCACCTGTGTGTGTCTCTACCTGCGAGTGCAAGAATCTCATGTCATCTTAAAAAAAAAAAAAAATACAAAAAAAAAATATACAAAAAAATATACAAAAAAAAAATATCTTTTTTAGGCCAGAGTTTTCTACAGGTATTAATGAATATTTTTCTTAATCCTTATAAGTTTTATGTGTTTAATATTTCTTAATACCGGTAGCATTAATTTATACTTTTGTAGCAACACAATATTTTTATAAACCGCCACCGCTGGCTTTGTCTTCATAACGGGGAAACGTGCGGGCAGCCGGCCCTGCACTGTACCATGTACTGTATTTAAAAGGTTATCTAATGTCACACTTGCTGTGTTAATAAACAAAACAAAACCTGTTCGAAGTCTCATGTATTGTTGGTGTGGATCGAATGACTCAATAGAGAGCAATATTGCACGGGGTTGAGTTGCTGACTTTCATTGTGAAATACGAACGCTTGAGGCCAACTCAAGTTCTGATTCTTTTTTTCTTTTTAGGATTTTGTTTTCTTTTTGGTTTTTTTTTTCTTTCTTTCTTTTTTTTTTTACAGCTGAATAAATCAGTGCTGTTTGAAACTTAGACTGACGTCCAATGAAAAGGATTATTAAAGGAAAATAAAAATAAAAATAAAAATCAAGGTGTTTAAATGTTGCTGTTTTTACAAGTCTGTTGCTGTCTGAATGGAAATATTCCCCGAGAGAGGAATAGTTCCACTTCGCTTCCAAAGGAGCCGAGCGCTCCGGGCAGAGCTCGGTTATTTGGAGACCTCTTAGAGACGTGTTTCTGCAACATTCTTTTCAGAGTTGATGCCAAGGCAGAAGACAAACTGTAACTGTAAGAAAGCATCCGTTGCTTGAGGATTTTCATGTCAGTGTTGTATTTATGGTTTTACAATAAAACAAACTTTAGGAAAAAAAAAAAAAAAAGAAGTGTCTGGGATTTTCTGTTTCTTCAAGCACGTGTGGGACCTCATTCCATGCTGAGCGCCTCTGTGCGAAGAGGGAAAGGAAAACCTGCACTGAGGAGACCGACATCTCGGCAACGGTCTCTTTGGTGCTCTTCTTTTGGGCTCCTTTCTGCTGGACAGCGCAAACAGTGGCTGTATGGAAGGCCAAAACACCAAAGGGCGCAGCAGTCTTTGCGTAGAGGCGGTGTCGGTCTTGATGTGATTCAAGGTGTCTCACAGAGATGAGGAAAATGGGGATCAGGCAGTTCTGGATGGAGCCCGAAGGCCCAGCACTGAACAAACAGCACTTAATGCAGGGAATTGTCCTGTATGGAAGCAGTGAGTGGGCCTGGGGTCAAATGAGGCAGAGCCCAACCCTACTGCTGGCGAGTCCGAGGCACATGGCCTGTCATCCTTCATGGAGCATTTTCTTGGGATGGATATCCACTGGGATTTTCCAATCTAGTCAAAAGAAACCCACAAAAATTAAAGAACTGCTCTATAGAAAGGTGGTAATTGTTAATTCAGAAACAAACCCAAAGACACAGTATGGCAATAGGCCTAATATGGAGTAGGACTGTTCCGGCTATTGTTTGAGTGTGAGGCTAATAGCAGCCATCCGAACATAGGCACGGGATCGTTTGAGTTGGAAGGGACCCTTCAAGGCCATCTGATCCAACTCCCACAGTGAACAGGGACACCCACTGCTCCGTTGGGTGCTCAGAGCCCCGTCCAGCCTGACCTTGAGTGTAACAGTAAGAACAGCTGTAGATTTGGTGCAAATGAACTGTCTAGATGCCCACCTATGTGACCTACTGTACGTACCTGCTTGGGCAGGGGGTTGGTTGATGGTCTCCGGAGGTCCCTTCCAACCTCTGCAGTTCTGTGATTTGTGAAGAGGACAATGTAAAGCTGGAAGGCAAAGCAGGATGGAGAGCAGTGCTCCTTGGCTTGCTGTGTCTTCCAGCACTGAGTTGTCCCTTTTGTTAGACCCTTTAGAAAGGATAAGTAAAATTGCAAATGGAAACGTAAGAGGCTTTGGCTGATCCCGCCTTATTTCCCCATTCTCTAGTTTCTGCTGTAACAGGAAAGAACTGTTCTAGTCATCAAGAAAGAAACAGGAGCTCAGAGTTCAGGTTCTGTTGGTGGGATCCCATCCTTTTCTTTAATGTCACAACTGATGAACCCAACAGAGCTCATTTAACTCACCCTCTCCACTCTCATCTTCAACACGTTGCTTTCCTTGGAGTTTTGCTCATCCTGAGATCCTCTGTAAGGGAGCAACGTGAGGTATGGGGACCAAGAGACTGTGTGTGTGGCACAAGCAACTCAGTTGTGTGCTGTGCCCATGACCACATGAAGGTGCAGGTGAGCAGGGACCCCTCCAGGCCCTGTAACATCCCTTTGGCCTCAGCTTCTCCATCTCCCACCCCACCATCCATGCCAGGGCCCAAGGGGTTCCCACAGCCCCCATGCAAGGACACACATACAGGGAAGTGGGTGCATGTGTGAGGCACATCTGAGTACAGGCACGTCCTTGGGTGTGTGCCATGGGTGAGAAATGACAAACAGTGAACACGAGGCCAGATTTAAAAAAATTTAATATCAAAATATTGTCAGTGCAGTAGAGTGGTACGAAGGGCAAAGGCACCGCCTGCACAGCGTTAGTTGGCTGCACAGCCAAGGTGGGCAATGGGCCGCTCCCGGTCTGCGGGTTACTGGTGAAGGAGGAAGCAGAAACCTCAGCACGGTGCAGTTCTGAAGGCACAAAGAAGCGCACAGCACACGAGCAAAGCGGCCACCAACTTGGAAAAGTGCTCACATTGGGCATCGGCTCTTGCTGGACTGTGGCACTGAGTAGCTGCCAGAATCCTGCAGGCTCTTCCTATGGAGAATACAGCTATCTCTATGGTGTGCAGCAAGGCAGTATTTAACCCTTTAATATAAAACATATAGGCACAAAGCATAATAGAGTGTAGATCAGTTTCAGCCAGATTTGCAGCCTGGTTTCCACATATCGGCTTCATTTTGATCACTGTGACAGTGACACCTGTGATCTTGTCATGAGTTACAGATTTTTTACAGCCAACTGCTCATCCATGGCATGGCATGCAGGGGTTTCCAAAGCACATTCTTGACCTGCAGAGATGTTCTCAAAGTGAATTGGTCATTGGGATAGTCCCCCTGCTTTCTGAATGGGTGCGTGGGGAGATCCCTCCTGCAGAGCTCGGTGGGACCAAGGAAGCCCACCCAAGGAGCGTGGTGGGCAGCTGAAACCGTGCTGCTCTGCTCTGCCTCTGTCAGAGGGAGGAGAGCAGACACCTGCGAGCTTTGCAGTCACACCTCTGGTGCCACACAGATGTTGGCCAAGGCTTCCCCAGGGAGCTGGTGCATGCCCAAGGTGAGGGGATGGTGCAGAAGCAGCAGCAAGCGCCACTGGGAGAGGAAACGTGGTGCAATAAAGGGTCGCACAGAAAGTGTTTCATCTACCTACACAGAGAGTGGGACAAAGAGGGAGTTTTCTCAGTCTTAAGTTTGTGCTCCACTCACAGATGACAGCAGAGGTACAACAGCAAGCATGGGACATGGGCATAAAAGGCTTCGGTGTCTTGAGCACAGCGGGTGCACAGAAGAGTGCCAGGGCTCCTTGCGCCCACATGACACTGCTTGCTTTGCTCAGCGCTCTGAAGGGCACTGCAACCCTCACCAGTCCAGGTCCCCTTTGGGCACCGATGGCCGCGTGCTCCTCTCGCTGTAGAACTGCGCAAACCAGCGCCGGTGCTTCTGGATGCCAGCGTCCTCGCAGACCAGCAGCGGCCTGGGCAGGTACTGCTTGTTGTTCCAGATGGTCACGTCTCGCTCAAACTGCGGGGAGAAAGGCAAACCTGCAGCCTCGTGCGTGTGCCCACACAGCGGGATTAGTGGCTGCGTTTCTCCTGAACGGCTGTGGGAGTGCTCTGACTATTTTAAATGGCAAGAATTAAGAAATGGCCATTGTTCAGCTCATGGCAGCTCCCAGGCAAGATGCCGCTTCCAGCTCAGAGTGCCTCTGCCACTGTAACAGAAATGGATGTTGTGAAGGCAGGAGCTGCTCCAACTGAGGCTGCTGATCTGTGGGATGCCTCCAGAAATCAGGCATCATAGAATCATAGAATTGCTCGGATTGGAAAAGAACTTAAAGATCATCGAGTCCAACCACAACCCAACCATACCACCCTAACAACGCTCCGCTAAATCATGTCCCTGAGCATCACATCCAAATGGTTTTTAAACTCATCCAGGGGTGGTGACTCAACCACCTCTCTGGGGAGCCCATTCCAGTGCTTGGAATCATCATACATTAAGCACCCCCATCTTAAATTCCACTCAGCCACACATGCACTGAGATCTATGGAGGGTTTTTTTTTGCAAAGAAGTCTCTGTAGAAATAAGTGCTGCTCATCTGCATTGGTAAGATATACTAAGCCAACATTTAAGCAATATGAGCTAGCACAGCTAAGTTTGGCTTGGGGTAGAGTCTTGGCATCAGAAAATCAACTTTTGTCATCGAGAAGGTCAAAATGGACATTAAAAACAAAAATCAGCAGTGTGAGTGGAGCAGTAATGGAATGGGTCACCTACAGAGCTGGAGAGATGGGAGCAGTCTTCCAAGGAGCTTCCAAGGCTCACGCAGACAAGTCCTGAACTGCGCCATAGTCTGGCCCCAGCTGGAACAGAGACCTCCAGAAGGACCCTTCTTCCACTGCTCTGAGTCCCTTCTGTATGGGACTCCCCAATGAGGAGGAGCAGGAGTTCCCAAACCTTGTGATAGTTTAACAGTGAGTGTATTTCTTGGCACAGGTCCTAAGGCACCATCCTGGGATGCTGGAGGTCTGGATGCAGCCATTAGTTCTAAAAACTCCTTGCCGTCTGGGGGAGGTCACCTAACCCCTATGCCCCAGTTCCCCATCTGCAGGACAGGGACAGCATCTCACTGCCACCCTCAGCAGACGAGGGAACCTCTGTTACAAAACCTTGAACTTTTTAATCTCTTCTGTGTCCAAGAGTGCTCAGCTCCCAGATATGTGAGCCCATAGGGGCAGCTGCACCACACAGCATCCCACCCTGCAGGACAGCGCCTCCTCAGAGCCTCACCTGAATGCACTCCGCCCTCAGGATGAACTTGGGGATGATGGCCGGCACGTTCTTCTGGTAATAGATTTTGTGGACCACATTCTGCAGGAGAGGCTCCAGGGGTGTCACCGTCTGCAGGATGATCCCGTGGCCCAGGAACGCGTGTTTGAAGATGAGGAAGACCAGCCCTGGTCCCACCTGCAGACAGCAGAGCACCCTGAGGGATGGGGCCTGGTGGTCATCTGGAGTCTCATCCTCTGGGCCAACAAAGCCATTCAGCAGCTCAGGGGGTGATGGCCGACCCACTCTCACAGGAAGGGGCCAGGCCCCGTGCCCGTGGCTCACAGCCTCCTGCCCTCCCCACTGCTCACACCGAGAGCTCTATGGGGCACAGGACGTACCTGCCGGGCTGACACCGACAGGTCCAGCAAGGGGAAGCGCCTCCCAAAGATGGTGGCTGTGTGCTGGAGCTGCATGTGGGAGCAATGCCCGTGGGGCTCCGGCTCTGGCTGCCACTCGGCCTGCAGGAGAGGTAGCAGTGAGACAGTGACTGAAGGGGCTGGGAAGGGCAGAGCACGAGGAGGGGGTGCAGCTGGAAGGCTCAGAGATACAGAAGGGATGTGACCTGAAGGGAGGGAATGTGGCAGGAATCAGGAAAAGTGGCAGAAAGGGGACCTGGCCTGGGGGGCTTTGAACATTGTGTGGCCATGGGGGGAGCCGGGGCGCTACCTTCCAGACGTGCTTCATGAAGTCCCACAGCCTGGACTTGGTGTATCTCAGGTCGGACCCGCTCAGAATGGCTGGGCCGTGCAGGAAGGCCAGGTGAGCTGTGTCAGCTGCGTTCTCAGGGATTTCCTGCGTGGGGGACAATTTATGGCAGGAGCTGAATTCTTAGGATCATAGAGTCAGAGCTCACCAAGTCCAACCATCAGCCCATCTCCACCAGCACTGCCCACTGCCCACGTCCCCCACCGCATCCCCACCATCCTGGATCACCTCTAGGGATGGTGACCCCACCACTCCCTGGGCAGCTGATCTCAATGCACTGCCACTCCTTCTGACAAGAAATGTTTTCTAATGCCCATCCTGAACCTTTTGAGGTTTAACTTCTTTGCTGCATGAGTCCACCATCATCCCACAAACATGGCACACAGCATGGGCTGACCCCAGCACAGCTCTGCTCATGCCTCCTCCAGCCTCCGTTCCACCCAGAGATGACAGAAGCAGCATTTTGTTCCGCTTGGCACATTTGGCAGCAAATGAGTGTGGTTATGAAGATTAAGAGCAAAATAACCACGCGTTTTCCCATTCTGTGATCAATGAGTTGAAGAGCCTGCTGACACTAAGCACTGCCATTCTCGGAGAGGCTTTTCTTAAATTACATCAGTTATAAGTCAAAGCAAGTGAACAGATTCCCTGTAAGCACCCAGCACATCTGCTCCCTCTCGAGCAGCCCATCGTTCACGTCTGGGGAACATCTGCCACATTCTCCTCACATGGCACAGCAGTGCATTTCCAGGACCAGGCTCTGTGCGGTGGCAATGGGTTTAATGGGAGGATGAGTCAGCACTGAAGGAGGGAACCTCAGCCCGGCCCTGCTCCCACCTGGATGTGTGCATCCACAAAGTGCTCCGTCTGCCCCCGGAACACCCAATCCCCGGTGGTGATCTCCGGCTGCTCAGGCACAGCCCAAGCAGGGCCGGTCCCGTCGCAGTGGTACCAGAGCAGCAGCATCCCATTCACCTCGCAGCATGGCCAGCTCCGCACCTTGGCAAAATCTGGCACTGAGGAAAAGAAAAGGATTGGATGAAAGTGGCGTTTCCAGCATGCTCAATCCTTCACTCCAGTCCTCATCCTGGACTGAAGCTCAGAGATCATTTTTATGGGCAGCATTAGCGCAGCGCAGGCTCTCCCTGCTGCCATTTGCCACCCCTCAGGCTGCTGAAGGAGAAAAGCAGCTCCTGAAGTTTGCTTTCTGTTTGCTTTAACGTCATTTCAGTGTGCATGAGTCCCCCCAGGAGGTGGCATGCCCTGCAGCCTGCTTTCACTGCTCAGAACCATGCGCAGAAGCAAATGTTGGCTGTGCCAATGAACCCCCTTCCAGCTCCATTGAGCTACAAGCAATGGCTTCAGTTATAGATGGGCAGGAGGCAAAGCCAGCCATAACGCCTGAGCTCGAGTCATCCTGTTTTGGTGCTGCAGTGCCATGGGTTGCATTTGGAATAGTCCTCCATTCTTTCCATCCTTCCCAGTGAAATTGAGTTTGGTGTTTATATGTAACCAACTGTCAGAAAACTTTTCTTCTACTCAATGGGCGGCTTTCACTTTCATTACTTTGCTTTTTCTAGCAGGCAAACAAGCCCAGAGGACATACTGTCCTTATTACTTAGGTTTGCACAACCACCTGGGAGGCTGAAGGATGGGAGAAATAAGGTTTCTCTTTCCTAGAACCATAGAATGGCTTTGGTTGGAAGAGACCTCAAGAGATCATCTGGTTCCAAACCAATGACTGACAGAGGAGGCTGGACGAGACCACAGGTGCCACTTAGGGTTGCAAAACCCATCTTCTTGGAGGGATCCATTGCATTGGAGGAGTTTCCCCTCCCCAGGCACATACTGGGTGCCACATGCCCTGTGAGCTCAGTGCCAAAGGGTCTGTGCACTGAAATCCCCCACCATGCCCTCCATGCACACAGATGGCTCTTTAATCTGTTTATATCAACCTGACCCATTTGGGAGCAGCGCAGCTGTGCGCAGTTCTGTTCCACCAGTAACCATGGCTGTGAATAAAGCAGCCTCATAGGAAACAATGCATTTTGGCAAGCGTTTTTTTTCCATGGCCAGAAGACTCGTTCTCATTTTGCAATGAAGCACATCTTTCTTCATTACTTGGGATCAAATTTTCATTCAAATGCAGATCCTGAGTGAGTGCGTATGCAAAAAAATAATGCAGTGTTAATCTGCATGGTGCAATCTATAAACTGTTTATCTCATCTCATATGGATAGGAGGATTTCTCCACTTTGGGAAAAGAAATCTGTTTAGTAGAGTTTTGCTGTTAATTAATGTTATCATCACTATCTGAATCAATTCCAAAGTGACCTTCTCAGGAAAATAATTAGCAAGAGCAATGCAAAGGAGAGCTAAGGGTGAATTCTCTCCCTGTTTTCAGCCATGTTTAGAATGGCTGATTTCTTTGAATCAGTGCAAGCCCATCAAGTAAATATTACATGTGAAACTTAAGGATTTCTCTCTGTATGATTGCCACAAACCATATCAAAAGATGAGCATTCAAGCCTTAAAAAGAGAAAAAAAAAAGGTCCCAGAGAGGTTATTTTATCTGTTATTTAAGCACTGAATTGGTATAAACTGTCACTGTAGAGTGCGGGGTAATTTCTGAAAAACAATGGGTGAAAGTCCCCGGTTAATTTAGCATATGACAGACCATCAGAACGCTGTGTCCCAACAGGGCCATCCCAAGGAAGTCGATGTGCTGCAGGAAATGAGGGAGCAGCGTGGGGGCGAGCTCTGACAAAGGCTGCTTTTCCTTCCCTAATCAGACTTTTAGGCACTGCCACTGCTCCGGGTGCTCTCTGCAGAGCTGGGGGAGGTTCACCTTTTCCAGCATATGGGATGTGGGTGCATTTTCCATCTTCTCCTCGGAAGCGCCAGCCGTGGAAGGGGCACTCGATGCAGCTGCCCACGACGCGGCCGCCAGCAGCCAGGTCAGCACCGAGGTGTGGGCAGTACGCATCCACCACGTGCGCCTGGCCGTCCTGCGTGCGGAACGCGGCCAGACGCTCACCTGTGGGAACACGGCGTCATGAGAGGTCTGCAAAGATGGAGCGAGGGATGGGGGTTGGAGGGATGGCTCAGCCCCACCCAAGTGGGCAGCAGAAAGAATGACAGAATCATTAAGGCTGGAAAAAAACCACTAAGATGACGAAGTATAACCACCTACCCACCCCCTCCATCAGCGCTGACCATGTCCACAAGTGCCACATCTCTGTGGTTCTCAAACACCTCCAGAAGTGGTGATCCCACCACTCCCTGGGCAGCCTGTGCCAATGCCCAATCACTCTTTATGAGGATGTTTCCTAACACCCAACCTGAACCTCCCCTGGCACAACGTGAGGCCATCACCTCTCCTCCTATTGCTGTTACCTGGCAGCAGATGCTGACCCCACCTCAC
>PPHD01016008.1:0-15781 GCA_002909625.1 Bambusicola thoracicus
AAATTAAAAAAAAAAAAAAAAGAGTAGGGAACATCTTTGCAATGCAGAGCTTTCAGCAAGCTCTTGGCAGGGACAGAGAATTATACGGGAGTATAGAAGGATTTGTCTTTTCCTTTTACTGCCCCTAGCATTCTCTGCTTTTGCAGTGGAAGCTGCTCGGATAGGGACTGCAGTCCCACAGGTCTATTCCCTTTCCTTCCAAGGAGCAGCAATGACACAGCTGTGCATACAGTTCCACTAGTAGCCAGCACGTAGTGGCTTCCTGTAGCACACCCAGGTGACCAAGAGGTGAACTGGTCGGCACCCAGCCATGGAGGGCAGGTGATGGTAATCTGCACAGTTTTCCTTCATGTGCAGCCCATGTGAAATAATGGAGCTGACCAGCCTGTGGTGTACTGCTTCTTAGTGCAATTTAAAGGCTTTAGCTTTACTCTTTCTTCACCTCTATTTCTGTCCATTCATTTATTCTCTTGCTCTTCTGAAATTTACTGAAAGGAAAATAATGTTTGTTATTTGTAAAAGGCAACTGACTTTTTCTGGTCTGAGATATGGATACAGTCGGATGTAATAAATTTACATGAAGAGATGTGCAAATATATGTTCATATGAAGATTTAAAACAGAGAGAACAACCTTTCTAATATTTTCTAGTACTACAGCCTTATTATTTATATGCTAACAAGCTGAGGCAGTCATTATAATTTACATTTGGCCTACATACCCACTTTAAACTGAAGGTATGTCCACTGTGAAGTCCTGCATGCTTTATGGATATCTACACTAATCAAAAGAAGATGAGAGGGAGGGAGGGAATCTGCACACCTCCCTCAGCTTTCACAGAGACAGACAGAAATAAGGCTATTTCTTGCTCTCTTCCCAGCAAGGCAGGCAAGATTCCTGTTCAGGATTTGTGTGTGTGCTCTGTAACCCATGTGCTGTGCAGTAGATTTGCGCACATGTGATCAGATGGAGGCATCAAGCACAAGCCAGGCTGGGCATACGTGAGACATCTGAGCAACACATGGCCATGGTGGGTGCAGCATGCTTGGGATGGGTCCTGTTCTAGCTGCCTGTCAGCAGCAGTGCCTGGCCAGAAAAAGGGCACTGTGTTTGCAAAAGTGATGCAGAAATGTAACCTTGTAATTCATCTTCTCCTCAGCAAAAAACAGAAGAGAGACCAGAGAGCTGTCACCGTGGGGAGTGATGTTTCGTGCTGCCCAAAGTGCAAGCCTGACCTGAAGCAGTACTTTCAACAGATTTCTGAGAGGAGAAGGTTCCAGTCACTGGCAGAGCCTGCCATGCTGCTTTGCTTTACCCAGTGCAACACAGACTGCTTCTTCTCTTTTTAAATAGCATGGGTCTTACTCACTCCAAAGAATTCAAACCTGCTTTAGAAACCACTTCCCCAAATACTGAAATGCAGCAGTCATTCAACACCAGCAGCAGAAGGCCCCAAATTATTTCTGAGTGATTTTGCTTCCCTGAGCATCTGTGCTAACCAAAGGACTGCTAAGGAGAAGCTCCATGGTTTAACATTTCAGAAAATGAAAAGTATAATGTATGTTTGGATTTAGTCAAAACACTGGATGTATCACTGTTACATCAGGCCTTAGCTTTAAGATATCAAAAAGTTTAAGCATAATAAGCTTTGGACACCTTGCTTTATTTCCTGTTTCTTGCCTGGGATTTAAACCAGAAATACAAGCTACATACAGGTATGGTAACAAATCCCAGTAGTGCAGATTTCTGATGCTACCTTGTAATGCAGCTTCATAAAAGCATCTGAAGCTTGTCTGCACTGCCTGCCCAAGAATGTAGCTGATGACTTGGAGGTGCCCTTTGACAATGTGTGACTTCTGGCTGCCTGAATTCCTCCCTGAGCTTTATTTGGTCTGGGGGGAGGACAGAAATGTTAATTGCCACTTGCTTACTCTCCCATTACTTTTGAAAAATATTGAAAATAAAATTCACTGTTTGGCTGAGGGGCAAGATGTGAGAATCAAACTATAAAGTGACATAAAAGAAGAATGTTTGGGATCACATTAAAAAATAAATTTTTAAGTTGTGATAAGCAATAACCCCTCTGTGCTGTGATACAGATGTAAGTCACATAGTTTGGGGATGAATCAGATCAAAAAGTTACACTGACTCCCAATAAAGTTCTGCAAATAAAATTTGGAATTGCCATGTTTGCATTTCTTTTTTAAAGAATACCTTATGGAAGCAGCTATATTCCAATTCATATTACGAGAGATCAAAAGAACAAAGGTTAAAATAATATCTTCATCTCCAGAATAATTGAAGGCTGTATCTTAACCTTCTGCCTAGTAATACCAATATGGATTCCAGCAAGAAAGCAATTGGAAAGAATTAATGTGTCAGATACAGCTCATCTGGGACACCAACACTAAAATTCATTAATCATAATTTTATAGCTATTGCATGGCATCACTACAGAGCACTGTTAGTTTTTGTTTTTTTTTTAATAATGAATCTGCAGACCATTATATTGTTTTTCTTCCAAGTTAAACTTTACTGAATTTCTGCATTTTCTAACTAATTTGTTGAGGACTAGAATCAGGCACTGCCAGTCTTATATTTAGAAGAAGATACATATTCTCAATCTTACCTCTGCCTTGGCATGTTCTTCTAACCAGGGAATAAAAAATTGTGCTATGTAGATGTAACATACATGTATTCCCCTCTGTAAAAAAAGGCATTGAAAGGCATTAGATGTACTTCAAGAATCAGAAAAATTACATCTGCTATGTTTATAAAAGTATGGCCCAGCGTGTAATGTACTGTATGGGTGATAATCATAAAGTAAGTCAACAGTGAAAACACAACAGTAAGCATGAAGAATTTATATTTTAGGGAGGGATAGAGGATTGTGTGTAATCAGTAAAGGCTACTTAATGGCAACAATGAAGACTGGCTGAACCTCTCCCTTAGGATGCGAAGGACCTTAAACATTCCTTAGGAAACAGATGTACATGAGGAACATATATTTTCATTTTTGTTGTTCATTTATTTCAGCTCCAAATGAATGAAGAGGGTCAATTTTGGAAGCTAAGTTAGATCTGGCAAATAAAAAAGAGAAAGAAAACTATGTGTGCAATGGAAAGATCTTACCGAATGGATCTAAATCCTATGGTAGGTAATTTGATCTAATTTTTGCAGAAAGGCAAATGCCAGATGTTTGCTCCACTTTGATCTTAATAACACTTAAGGCTGCAGACAATAAGATTGGTTTAAAATTTATTGTCTCTTTGATTTCCCCATTCTAATGCTTTTTAAATTCTTTACACAAGACAGATCTATATATAGGCAACTGGGGTGGCATCAGAAGCATTGTATACTTAAGACATTCTTGAAAACCTCAGTGTGGAACAGTGTTTGCTGTTTTATGCATCAAAACAAAGCCAGATTTTATACAAGCAACGTTCAATTTTCTTTTTATTATAATGTCTCTTTTTATTTTGCATATGAAGTTCTGACTGTCGCATCTGTGGCACAGCTCCTTACATGCTTTTATCTTTCAATAATTCTACTAGAAGTCAAGACAATATATTAAATCAACATTAAGCAGCAGGAGTTGAAAGAAAAGTTAATCCCTTCCCTTGCATTGGGAGTGTAATCCATGTAGATCTCTAACTTCACCCAAAGGATTCTTTGTCTACAGAGTATGTTTTAGAAGGATGGACTCAAGTGAAAGCCTCTGAGGAGCCACAACACCTAAGAGGTCTTGCCTTCAGTTTGGATCTTCAGGTTCAAGCAGCCTAAGGCTGCTTACTAAGTGGTCTCAAGTTTCTAGCAGAGTATCTTTTATACTCACTATTACTGAGAAACGTTGACAAGCAAGTGAGACTGGGAACAAACAGTAGAGAAAAAGCAATGATTAAAAGGAAACAAATTGAAAAAAAAGTTATGGTATGCAGCCTGAATATCTTATCGTAATTCTCTGGCATAGTTCAGAGTCATCTGTCCCTCAGATCTGTGCATGATGTCTTTAAACAATTGTTTTCATTCTGCTCAGCCCAGTAGTCTGAAAGTTCAAAAAGTCAATTTTCCTCTGAAAGAAATTCTGACTACTTCTGGTGATGAAAGTGCCAGAGCTCATCCAACTGATTGGACAGATGCCCTGGCAGATTTACTTCAGCTAGTAGTGTGGAAGGGTTATCAGAAATCAAGGACCTCCCCACTCCTCTACCACAAATTTTAGTTCTCACAAATAACGTTCTTCATAAAACAGAAGAGAACTTCTGTTCTCTAGAACAGAACCCAGTATTTTCATTCATTACCAGGAGCAAAACACTATACACCCATGTATGATAATAAATATTCTCTTCCTATCACATTACCATGAAAAGTGAAAAGACTTCCAGTTTCCTCACCCTAAGGGAGAAACTGGGCAAATGAAAAATCTCCCCCAGGGAGAACTGCCTTAGGTTCAGATGTGTCTTCTCATCTTTTCTTCATTATCCCATCTCCAGAATGAAAATGTCTTTAATGCAGTCTACTGTCTTTATTCATCACAAGTACACTGAAGTACTGTTTGCTAAGTCTATGGCACCTTTGGTCATTCTTCTCTAAGGCAAGATATAACCTCTGTACCGTTAGATAAGACTGAACAACTAAGTCACACAGAACATAGAGGTTTAAATAGCATTTGATTTCAATTAAGAAGAGTGCTTTCCTAAAGAGGCAAGATGTTATAAGACTCTGACAACCTTTTGCAACACCAGCCTTTGTGCATCATAATTGAAAGGTGTGCAAATGCTACCCAATGAAACTTAATGGAAGCCCCGCAAGGAAAGATTTTAGTCTCGACATTTATCTTTACCAACACAAGGAACCACCTTGATCTGTTTTTACTGTTGGTGAAAAAAGAAGGTAGTGTCTATTTCACAGGATAGGATAGGAAGTAAGAGTCAGTGTGATGGATGGTGGAAAGAAACAGAGGGCAGGAGGGAAGAAATATATGCATGAGGTACTGATCTTAAAGATGAGGTCTATTCTGCTGTCAGAATGTGTATAAATAGCTTATTAATAACAGGAGTAATATATTGGCATTAGTGTGAAAATAGGAGTATGCTCAGTTTGAGAAAGCATACTGTGTAGTCAGAAAAAAAGACATCTGGGCAGGGTACAGCCTATATTTGTTAGATATTTGTTGAATATTTGTTGATATTTGTTGAGACTACACAAGACCAAATCAAATACAATTCAAATCCTGTGGGAATATTTACTCATCTTAAGTCATTTACTCAGCAGATCACACCAGAATAACCTCTGCCATCTCTATCAAATTTGTCACATTCACTTCCTAGGAGTTTATCTGCATGCCAGTGTGGCAGAGAGATCTCAGATAAGCTTTACATCTACCAATAATAATTTAAATGCAAAAGCTCAATGTTTGTTCTTTATCTAACATCAGTGGGTGAGATAAACCTTACTTTTTGTCCAATATAGGGAAAAGCAAGAGTTATCAGGGAACTTTTCCTTTAATTTTCTATGAAAATTACATTGCTTTATTGAGTGTTCCAACATTTAGGAACGTTATTTGTCTCCCTTTCCAGTTCTCTTTCTGCTTAACCTGCTTGTCCCACCAAGTAGCTCAGTTTCCATCTGGGATTGACATATTGAAAAAAGGAAGACAAAAGTCACTTGGTGAGGTGATGTGTGGAAAGGATTTTTATGCTGAGGACAGTCCTCTGCAGTATGGGTATAGGTGCTACCAGCATCTTACCCTTGCAATAGAATGAATTCAGGGAAAATGCAACAACAGAAATTTATCTGCAGTACATCCTTGATGTAAGTTCAACAGCTTCCTACTGAAATCTGTCACTGTCTGTGCCAATACTAGCAGCTTCTCCTGGGAAGCAATCTAGTTTATTGTTCCATTTCCAGATTTTTTTTGGATGATCTTTAGAAAATGCTTCATTCAGTGTTGCTGTTCTTGCTCAAGTGAAGCACCTAAGTCTCATCTTCTGTGACTTCCAATGAAATAACTTGTACTTTGATCTGTTATTCCTTTTGTAAATAAAATTAGCATTGGGTACTGTGTTTTGGTTCTGGATTTTTCAGATTTCTGAGGCTTGCCTTAAATTAGTTTGCTACTGAACAGCATACTGACTGATAGCTTTGGAAATAGCTTTTGTGGACTGTGCTTTTAAGAATAAGCTAAAAACAGAATCTGTTAATGTGGAATGCTACAAAGGAGCAACAGACTGTAGGCTTTCATCAGGGCTTCTTGTGGGCCAAAACAAACTGGAAGCTGGGGTGGCAGTTCTAATTATTCTAGTTTCTGCCTTAGTCTGCTTGGCCTTGCATAAAAATCTAACCTTTTAGCACAACCTCGGGCAGGACTTGTTCTTAGCAGAAAGTAGAAGCTGCCAGAGCTTATCTATGGGGTTGTGTTTGGGGAAGGAGTGCTTATTACCCTCTGAGTTGAAATTGGACGTTACTCCCTGAGGCACAGGTCAACATGTCTGTCACGCATAGATGAGACCGTCTGCTCCTCTCAGTTGGAGTGGGATGTTATTTTCTTAAGGAGCAGGATGTTATTCCTAGAGGTCTGCCCCTTGGTAGGGTCAAGAGTAATATTTTATGGCTAATGTTTATGATTAATTTTGGCTGTGGCCTTTCCTTTCAGAATTTCTGTGGTGTCAGTTTAAGATGGTAAGGGGGAAGCCTGACAAGGTTAAGGCGTGAACCATATACTCACTTTTTCTTCCAAAGTAAATACTACAGCAACAGCACACATGGAAACGAAGCAGCACATTCCTAAATCAAACCAGCAGATTAACACAAGGAACTAAAACAGTAGGATTCAAGAGGGAGGGGTTTTTGCCCCTGATTTTTTTTTCTTTTCAATCCAAAGGATATGTTTTCAGAAGGATATCTTGGGAATTTGCTCAACACAATCCAAGGAGCAAAAAGGGCAGATTGGCATCAAATTTCTTATGCTCACGCTACTTAAAAATTAATATTGTCTTTGTCCCTTTTCCCTCAAAAAATATCTGTTAAAGTAAGGTGAATGATTCTCAGCTGTTCAATGCTGTTTAAAGGAAAGGACATGCTAGCATCACAGTGTGATGCAAGTTTATTTTGAATGTATGTTAATCTTGCTTTTGGAAAATATCCATATTTTCTTCCTGGCTTTGAATAGAATCTATAGCCTCGTATGCAAGCCATTCTCTTTTTAAGAATCTTAACTCTCTTCCCAGGTTCTGGAAACTCTGATTTCTTTTCACATTTTTCACTAATGCAATTTGTTCAGAATAAACTTGCAGATGGATTTGATACTTAAGATATTTAAGACTAAAAACATGGGAAATTTCTTTTAAAATATCAGGACATTCTTTTTGTTATCAGGACATGGTGTGTGAGAAGAAAGAAATGAGTAGAAAAAAGACATATTCTTATGGTAGTGCGAAAATGTAAAAAAATATGCTATTATATGTAATCCATAAAGATGATGACTTCAGGAGTGTATGGGTCGGAATTTTACCTTTGATGGTCTGTTGTAGTTTTTGTATTTGAAATACATCATCAAAGCAAAGAGGAAAAAAATCGTATGAGAATTCCTGATGATGACTTTTACTAAAAGGGCAAAATTCATATGATAAAACACCTCTTTTCTCTATTTCTCTTTGTCGCTAGTAACTGATTTCTGTAGTCAGAGGATACATTTGACGTGCTTTCCTTCTAAATTCAAAGCACTTAAAAAAATTCAAATCTTTAAAATTACTGAACTTCAGTCTCTAAGAATAACATACAGGGATTTTATACATCTCAGAAATTAAAAGCATACTGTGATAATTAACACCCTATTATCCCATATCATGAATGTGTGTCCTCCCCTGAACATTTGCATCATACCATCTCTCAAAGAAAGGGTGCTTATGACTGCTTCAAGTCACATATAAAGGTAGCACTGGCTGCCTTCATCAATACCTCAATGGAAACTAAAGATTCTCAAATAAAAAAAAGGGCACAACACACTTCTGTCTGCTCCATAACCAATCAACGGCACAAAATACTGATGTAGTTGCTATAAGCAGCATAGGCAAAGAGCATTCAACAAAAGTTTGCCTTTTTTTTTGAGGTTAATAAGTGAAATGAAAGATAGAAAAATAGATCCAACGTTTTAAAACGTTTCCCTTAACTCACATATACGGAGCTTTGAAGCTCACTTCGTCTGGCCATTTGTGGCTCAAGCTCTTCATTAAGGCACTAACTTTAAATTCTACTGCTTGACAGTTTACAGAATTGCACAATACTTGGTGTTATTGGCACTATTTTGATTAGTTATGAATCACACAATAGGTTTCTGTCCCTGAGTCTGTGACTAGTACAGTCTGAACAAAAAATACTTAAGCACTGGTACAAATATTTGTAAGTTTGACCAATAATCTGGCTGAGAATTTTGCATATCTATTAATGGTGACAATTTCATAAATCATTTCCAATGTTCTAATCATATGTTGAAGTCTTGGCATTTACAGTTTGAATACATTTCATAATTAGTAACAAACACATGTTGGAAATGGACAAATGCATATTCATGTAGCATGAATTTCTTAAACAGGGAGACAGAAAGCCAGATAAAATACTAAAAGGAAGCAATGCAAAAGGAAAAAAAAGAGAAATAAGTAGGCTTATAACATACTGTGATTGAAAAAATTATCCTTCACTCACCCCTCACATTCTTTTTAAGGAGTTGCAGAGGGTTTTCATGAAGGCCCAGCATGCTTAAACAAGTTCCACTGAGAAAGAATAAGCTGTAAAAGTCAAATCAGCACTCATTTCTTCTGAGGCTGTCTTCAGCTGTGATCTGAGAAGCTTTAGTTTCTCTCAGAGACAGACATATGGTATTCTAAGACCAAACTTTAACATTCCTAACTTAAGCATGTAGGAACTACCTGTGCAAGAACAACTGACTTTATTTCCTACAGGGCTGCTCCAAAAGTAATGTCTCCTATGTTATTATATTGGCTCACAACATCAGAGGTAGATGGTGGTGTGGCAGTAGATGCTGAACCTTCCTGCCAACACTCTGTTACATTTTGCTGCCATGTGACAGAAGGCAGCAGAGGGGCAGTCTGACCAAATGATATCTGACATGGAAGTGCGTATGAAGCAAAGCAGTGGCATTGAATTCCTCCACTTGGAAACAATCGCATCCATTGACATTCACTGATGCTTGCAGAATGTTTACGGAGACCAAACAATGGATGTGAGCACAGGGAGGTGGTGGGTAGTGTGTTTCAGCAGTGGTGACAGCAATGTGTAAGACAAACCATGTTCTGGGCAGCCATGTAGATCTCTAAGAGCACAGTATACAGGCTCTTTTTCATCTGTGGTGAAAATGCATAGGTAATGGTGGTGACTATGTTGAAAATAATGTTTTATAGCTGAGAATCTGCTCTATCAAATAACATTATTGTGTTACTTGTATTTTTACTACTCTTTGTTGAAGTTTCTGTGGAAATAAATAGGAGGCATTACTTTCAGAGTGTCTGATGCATAAACTGTATGTAAGTAACTTATTTGTATCCCGAAGAGGGCCACAAAAATGATCCGAGGGATGGAACACCTCCCCTGTGAGGACAGGCTGAGAGAGCTGGGGCTGTTCAGCCTGGAGAAAAGAAGGCTCTGGGGAGACCTGAGAGCTGCCTCTCAGTGTCTAAGGGGGCCTGTAAGAAGGAAGGGGACAGACTCTTTAGCAGGGATTGCTGTGACGGAATAAGGAGAGATTTAAATCGGACATAAGGAAGACATTTTTTACAATAATGGTGGTGAGGCACTGGAACACATCGCCCAGTGAGGTGGTGGAAGAAGCCCTGTCCTCAGAGATCATTTAGGAATACTTCCATATGAGTATGAAACAGTGCATCTCTGAAATTACTGAATTCTTTAAATAACATATGACTGTTAATTAAAAGCAGACAATTTGTATGATAACATTTAACAGCAGTCTGTTATAATTTCATTCTGTATTTATGAAATAACACTTTTAAATGACTTTAAAGTTGAAATACAATAACAAATGAATTCTGCAATATACAAAACAAGGTTTATATCTGATGACAGCTTTTTATATTGAGAAGAGAAGCATTTATTTTAGAACTTAGATCAATTTCACTATCTTGAACTTCTGCTCAGCTTTGATGTTATTATATAGGTTTATTCTTGGAACTTCACTTTATCTGATGTATTTACTTCCCTGCATGTGGTACTTCTTCCTCAGAATAACACACACAGCACAGTGGCAAATACTGGTCTTTGGCTATTTCTCATTAGATATTGAAAAGATCCTAGACACCATGAAGCTTGACAGTTCAAGAACATTTGCATTCCTACACTTCTTTTAGACCTGAGGGTAAAATTTAGGTTCTTCATGAACACTAGATCAAGAGAATAAAGAACAATCTGGCATTTGACATTTTGGCATAGCAGTAGAATTCCAAGCAAAGAGGCTCATAATGTCTGTCTCTTCAACAGTACCTCATTTTACTGTGTTAAATGATCAAGAATCTAGACAATAAAAAGAGAATGAAAAAACAGTGAATGACCCTTCTAAGTCAGATTGCTTTGGCTTAGTTAATTTTAATTAGGATGATCTAACTCGTTACATGCGTTTTAACTATTCAGTGTCTATCTATGTATTTCTAGCATTCTCAGCATTGTGGTAATTTAAGCATCTCTCACATTTTCTCAGTACATGTGTATCCCTTCTCTTCTACAGAAAGCTAATTGTAAACAGTTCTTCACATTTGGTTCATGTCTAAATCGTGGTGATTATTTCCATCTAGTGTCTCCGATTCATTTACATAACTGTTCATGTTCTTGTCTGAATTCTCAATACAGTATTGTCTTCTGTAATGAGAAATGCAGCTTTTCAAACAAAAAACACTAGTTTGATCATATCACTATAGATCTGTTGAGTATCTCCACTGATTCCCTCTCTTAACTCGAGTTTTACCATGATTTTCAATGTCCGTCATACCATATCTTGTACACTCTGTTGACATGATCACTCCAACCTCTGATTGGCTAACCATTTTTAAACACACTAAGCTGTTCTCAAAAATATCTAAAAACAATTTTCTCACTTCTTTTTTTTTCTGTATTTGTTTTTCTCTTTTGATTTGTGATGCCAAAACCCCTGAAAATGGACAAAGTATCTGGCTTTTCGGAAAGTTGCCTAGCATCCTGACAAAGATGCCTCCAGTTCTGTACTCCCCCAGCGATCAGTTGCTCAGGTGCTGGATAAAATTACTCTATAATTTTATCCTTAAGTTGGCACTGTTTCCTATTCTAACAGTAGAGAAAGTAGAAAAAACATCTGCAATGATCTACGATAAGATCTCCTAGACTATCAGCCTAGAGTAATGCATGTAACATTAAAACACAGGTAAAATGATAACGTAATTTACACTGTGATTTTTTTTTCCTTAGATAATAGAACCTACGTATTAGTGTCCAAAGACATGCAAGATACATCCTTTGAGACAGTATTTTAGTACATATTTTTTGTGGGCAGCATGCTTTGAATTCTTGAAAGTCATTTAAGAGCTTTTCAATATTATGTATTTGGAAATGGAAAAAGTTGCCAAAGGTAGCATGAGAACTAAAGGAAATCCACATCCCCAGAAGTGTGTGCAAATTGTCTGTGACACAACCTCCCCAAACATTTATTAAAAAAACTTCAAAAAATTTACATCTGTAAGCTACTTATTTTAATTCTTTGCAGATCTCCAGAATAATATGAATCTTTTTAACAAGTGCACTGAATGTACAATATTGACTGGATCAGTAGAGTAAATAAAGAAAACATTATTGAGACAGAGTTATTTAAACAGAGAAACCTACAGTACCTCAGTAATATGCTTTACACACAAATTTTAAACACAATTGGTAGGATGAACAAAAATACTGAGGAGCAAAATATAGTCTTCTATATACAGATAATGTTTCCTTAAGAACTTAGTTTAAAAATAAATACTCCATTCAGTTACTATAACTTTTACAAAGTTAATCATGTGCACGTTTTGTTTTTGAGAAATTTGAACTTTCATTTACATAGTAAACACACACACACAAACACACACACACACACACACACACACACAATTACAAAGTCAAGAGGAAAAAAGCACCTTAATCTATTTAGCTTATTCTTGGATATTTATGTTACATTTAGTTGACAACTGCTCAAAGGACTTCAGTTCCTGAAAATAAAATACTAAACCATGCTACTATTCTGTTATTTTTGCAGTATATTTTGTGGGATGAAAAGTGCAAAGTTGAGCTCAATTCAAATGACAGCAAATATATTAATGCTGAGTGTGTATGTAACATACGGGCAAAACTATGATTTTATTAAAGCAAATCACATGCAGACATGAGAGACTACACCCTGTGAAACTTGCTGGGTACACACGGAATATTAATAGCATTGCTAGAGAATTTGCCATTTTGCTATGTCTTCAAAGAGATGTTAAGGAGCCAAAGAGGACTGTATTTTGATGTTTTTTGAGTCAAATAGAGAGAAGAGAGGGAAGAGTACCAACAGCAATAATGTTCAACAGTGCAACTATTCAACTCAGATCGATTGGAAAGGAAAACAAAAAAAAAATCTCAAAATAACTAAATAGAAGTTGAAAATCATACTATAATCCTACTAAAAACACTTTCTAGATGCCAAATCTGATTCCTCCAAAAATAATCTTTCTCTATTTTTTCTTCCTAAAACATTTGAACACGGCTAAGCTTTTAGCTTTGTACTTCAGAGAGTAATAGCTGAGTGGTATTCTGTATGAAATGACAGGCTGTATTTTCAAAATCAAAACATGAAACTTTAAATCATCTTTTCAAAGAGATTGGGACATTTAGAAGCCTAAGACTTACTGAATGATTCCAATGTGTTGAAGTTAGTTTTTAAAATAAATGTGTCCTTTTTCTGGAGCCCTGAAAGATATTACAATTTTACTTATTCTGCTCTCACAGTACCTATGGTTTGCTTGTAATCTTTTTGGACAGGGCAGCTTTTGTTAGTAAGTCTGATATAGCTGAAATACACTGCCATCATAATAAACATGTATTTGCAAAAATACATACTGATGGTCATCAGCTGGGCATTCACAGCTTTGCTGAGGACTTATACAAGAAACAGCACATTTCCCCAGTCTCCCTAAACAGTCCTTATCCAATTTCATCTTACATAGTCCATGAGCTTTATTTTCCTTTGCAAGAGATATCAGTGACATTTCAAAACAGGTGCAGTAGGATAAGAATGCATTTCATTTGACACAATCTTTTCTGAACTTGACATCTGAAAATCCTCTCCAATCTCTTCCTCTTTCAATTTATGTGCAAATGAAACTGTTGTTCAGGCTACACATGGAGCTGTTGATCATGCACATCAATTATTTTACTTGACTATCGCTCTGAGACCCATAGAAGCTTATCCAAGACAAGCCAGCTTGATTATCTGAGATAATATCATCTTTTAATTCAAACTAATTAGCAAAACCCCAACACTTCAATAGGATTTTATCTGAGGTTGGACTTCTTCAAATGACAATCAGCTAGAAAGGAAGAATGGGCTTTGTATCTTTTAAAACTGAATTATTTGCCAACCTTTTCCTTTTCAGGTATGTTACAGAATCTTTCTATTTCATGTCTGGATAAGTGATGGAAAATATTTATAAAACATAATGCCAGTCACTGTGATAGAATTCTCATGTCACATGTGCTTTTGGTCTCAAATAGAGCAAAAGTCTTCATTACATAATTAAATGCACAAGTTCTGTCTCCTGCTCAGAGTAGCAGGTTTTCTCAAAGTAAAATAGTAAGGAAAATAAATGTTTGAAAACACTGTGCTGATTATCTAACCCTTTGAAACTGAGTTTTTTAGGTGAATTGCTAACATTCAAATCATGCTCAGTAAAGCTGAATAAGTCTTTGCTGTGGTTTGGAAGATAACTGACCTCTCTTCACCCAAAGTTGAGTTTTTCTTGGAGTTCTAACAACTCGTTTTGTAAATGCAAGACTTTACTTTTAATAAAACAAGGAGAGTGGGAAAAAGGGCAGGAATTCTTCAGGCCGGTCTGTTGAATTTGAACATTACACGGAATCTTTAAGGAATGAAATTCACACGTGAACCTTCTAATTTCTTCACAGTCTTTCTGAAACACACTAAGCTGTAGCACAAAATGAATAACTGAAATGAAAAGGAATCAGAAGTACCTTTTTCATGCAGAATGAAAAAAAAAATCACTTCTATTCCTCCACCTTCCTGTCAGGTTTGAAAGAAGCATAGAACAATGATTTTGCTCTATTTTGCTTTGTTATGAAGTGGTGGATTTCCCTTGAAGTCTATAATAAACTCACATCACAAAAGCTTGCTCTAGTAAAGTAAAAAAACAACCAACCAATGAACTGTAAAAAAACCATGGCTTTTACCCTGTGCATAGTGATTAGCTGTTAATGGCAATACATTCCTTAAATTGCAACATACTAAGAAATAAGCAGTAGGTGCCATACAAGACATATGTTCTCTTGATGACTACAGATGCTTTAAGATCCAGGAAATAACACTATATTCTTTGATCTCATGGTTATGAAGTTTCTATAGCATATTATCTATGGATGGTTGCTCAGGATGAGCATTTGCCCAAATACTACAGAATGTATTTATGGCATTCCAAATGAGAGTAAAAAATTGGAACTACAAGCTTGATCTCTCCAGGTAAGAGCAAATATATCATCTGCATTTTTTATGACTAATTCACATGCTACAAAAGAAAAAATAATTTTGCTTCAGATTCTAAAAAGGAAGACTCTCAATCAGTGAACAGATGTCACAGCTCCTCTTCCTAAAAGTCACTGGAGCTTAACTTAACAAGGAAGCTGTATGCCAGAGTCAATATAGTACACAAATCTTACACCATGTCAGTGTCAGAGTCAACATAGTACACAAATCTTAGACCATGCCAATACTCTTTAGGACTTCGAGTTTATCAAGTATGTTACAGTTTAAAAAAAAAAAACAACCCACCACGCCATATTCAGGATTATTTTTTTTCCCCAGGTATCTTGTAATTTCATTGAAGAGAATAGCCATCAGTAGTGATGCCATCTGGCACCATCATTTGCCCTAAGCTACAACTACTGGTTTATGATTAGACAAGGCTGACAACTCAGGTGGTATGTGATCCTATAGTGTCCTCTTTAGATCTTTTAACTGCGGGCCACAGGAATACTTTATACATTAAATTACTTGTGTATATAAGCACTTATAGTAGTAGACTCTATAAATAGCCTTCATAATGCCTCAATCTTAGATTGCTGAAGATTGAGGTGATAAAATGTGAAATGAAATTAATACAAAATACCTCATGAAAAAAAATCTCTGCCTTTAATTTATTCTAAGCTGACAACTGTCAGAAACGAAACAAGAAGAGTAATACTGTTCTACCTCATGGGAAAACTTATGCTACTTGATAATCTCCTCCCAAGAAACTGGTGCATTCTGGCTCAAAGATATCATATCTGTATTTTTACTTCACTGCTTTTCAAAACAAACACTTTTTCATACCCAATGCTTACATTTTACAAAGAGGCCCTAGTTCAAAATGCTGAATTCAATGAGGTAGTGCTCAAAATAGTTTACTGTCTGTTGAAACTTGTCAGTTTGCTAGAATTACTGTAGGGCCTTGTGCAAGTTCAGGTGTGGGGAAAAAAAAAAAAGATAAATTTCAGTAACTGCT
>PPHD01016009.1:0-15781 GCA_002909625.1 Bambusicola thoracicus
TTTTTTTTTTTTTTTTTTTATAAGCAATAGAATATCCCATTCATTCCAGCAGCTGAGGTTTAAGGAAAGAGGCTGTTCATGATGGTAATGAAAATAGATGTCCAGCTTGCCCTCATAGGAGAGAAAGTTGATAAATCTCAATGCAAACACATTTAACTCAGTACAAGCTATGGTTTAGAGACCATTGAAAAAGTATATACAACAATTCATAGTGCTTGTACTGCAAGAACAGAAATCACAAGGGAGTTTTTAAGTCTGTTCTGATAGTTTGATAGTTCTTCAATTTCTTTAAATGAGCTTATCTGCATTTTCACATCAGAGTTTTCTGAATATTTTTACTCTGTAACATTTGATTATGTGCTTTTTCTTAATGTGTATTTGCTTTATAAACCTAAGAAAAGAAGACATGCTTTTCATCCCCTCTTTTTATCTTCTCTAATTCTCAACTCTGTATTTATTTGCAGTATGCTACCTAGGCAACTGGTTTTTCTCTATATAAACAATTTGTGATTAATATAAATGAGCTCAGATTGATTCAGATACAAAAGAAGCTGAAGAGTGATGGCTGATGCAAACAGGGTGATTAGTATTGCTCTTGCTACATGATGAATTACACTACATCATGCATTAAAACAATGAATTGTCCTTCAGGATATGAAAGACATTAGCAAACAACATGATGGTAAATATATAGTCTTTTATTTGATGGAAGAATCTTGAAATTCAGTAACAATTTGAAGACTATCTTCTATGTTTCAAGCAGCATGAATGACAGGATACCCTACTGCCTGTAATAAAGTTTTTGTTATTAAAATTCTCACTCACTATATGCCCTTTGGTTTCAGTCCTACTATTTTGATGACAAAAGCCTCACTGAAGTTTTTTATTTTTTTAACTGAAAAAGAAGTATATAACTGGATCCCCAGTTGTACTTCGTAACCCAGTATTGGGTCCCCAGTAACCTTGCGTCATTTTGATGCATTGTTTCATATAGGCATGAGGTAATCTGGGAGAAGTGACCCTGTGTCTAAATCTAAAATTCATGTTTAATATTCTAGTGGAGTGTACTTTCTAATACATTTGTTGATGTTTGCTGTGATCATCTTTCAGGGAAGACACAGAAGTTCATTGAACCAGGGCAAGATTTCCCTCCAACCCTGTCAGTGCTCTTAAAACCAGTTCACTGATCTTCAGAATCTTCCTTAGCTCTCTCATTTGCCATAATACACGCATACAGAACTAACCATAGTTAAGTTTTCACAGTCAGCACCACCTGCTCTACTACTGCTTTGCTATGACTGACCTACCTACTCTATGTTGTTCCTCTCTCTGTTGCTTCAGAGTTCATCAAGGCTCATTTAATGTCCAGTTCTCCTGACCTCCCCAGACATGTTGATGAAGCAGCTGAGTGATGAAAAGGGATGCAATTTTCCCTCTTAGGATTAATGTGCTGATGGTACATGCAAGGATTTCCTAAATATTCAGTTTAAAAACATAGGGACAGTATACCTGTCCAGTATACCACAGAGCATTGAAAAGCTAGAGGGTTGTCAATTGACTTTTTGGAAGCTAGCTGTGTGGAGCAAAGCAGCTATTTGGTTTGTGAAACAATTGCCTAATGTAAAGCTTTTACAGAGTGACCTCTTGCTCTCTCTTTTTGAACAGTTACATTTTAATCATCATCATCACCTTCAAGACAACCAAGGATGGAGACTGGAGAAAAAGGGCCGTTGTCTGGTGTCAGTGTCATGGAGAGTTTGCTTTTAGGGCCAGTATATTCCTAACTTGAATTTTTCAGGGATGCTTTCATGATACATAGCAAAACACACCAATAAATAAAGTAGACTATAGACAACACACTGACGTCAATACAGCTGTGTGGTTTGGGTCACATCCTTGTGGCTAATCTAAAATTTCAAAACAGTTTGGCTGCATCCACACTACTGGTTGGTACTGTTTCCTGGCCTGAATTAAATCTAGGCTGGGAGGGTGCTGAACTAAGGATTTCATTGGCCATATGACAGATGGTGTGAATACATATATGGTAGTCTGTAAGTTCTGGCTCTATATGTGAATATATCACACTTCTCAAATATTGCAAATTATATTTGTATTTATGGAAAGTTTTTTGGATCTATCTAATTGGAAAAAGACACCACCAAGACAAACACAAAAAAAGAACAGAATAAACAAAATATTTCTTCACTTTATGCAGAGTTCAAGCACCCCCATTTTTTATTTATACAGGCTATGATGAACCTGTATGTTACTAGATGTTCAAAACTGTGCCATAAATTTAAGTTCATTTAAATTCACATTTACGTGAAAAAAGGGAAGTAAGATTTCAGATAACGATAAATGTAAGATACAGATAAATTACGAGTGCATGATTTTCATTTTGCATAAAAATAATACCCAGCATCCGACAACAACTTTAAAGCCCTTCCTGTTATTCCATCTGAATATGTAATCTACTTTGGTGTTAAGCTATTTTTTGCTCAGTTGAAACTAATCATCCTGATCAACTCTAATGACATAGTGTTTGAAATAGGATTATTTTGCTTGATCTGCTGCAGAGCATTAAAAAAATTATTTCCTTTCAGACCAGGCTACTTAAGTTCTTGTTCACTTGCTTAACTTCAAGGGAAACTGTAATGAAACAAGCCCTACTTCTCATTTAATCGGAATGTCAATATTTTCAACTCAAAAGAATTTCAACTTCAGCTTTCAACAGTACTTTTCAACTTGTCATAATGAATTTTTATGTTAAGACAGATAACTTTTTCTTTTTTTATCATCACTTTGTAATTAACAAATCCTTTTTGTGGAAAAAAGAATTCAGAAACATTGGAAATATCGTTTGGTACTGCTAGTAAATCATCTCTAAAAATGTCTTATGGATACCAAGAATCCAAATAATGACAAAAATTACTGAATCTGGAAAAGCAATGTCTACCCCAGTAGCCTTCCAATACCTGCTAGATATAGAGAAGAATTTTAAATCTTATGCTCAGTGTTAAAGAGCCTTTCTTCATTGCAAAAGTAATTCAAGACAGAGGAACCCAGGGTTGGACCTGACTTTCTCTGCTTTGGAGTCATTTGCTTTTTATCTGCCTTTCCTGAGACAGCTGTTTCATTTTACTGATAGATGTTATGTCACCTTTCAGCTATCTCAGGCTCTTTCACTTTATGAGAACTGTTTTCCACTACACATTTTCATTTCAACTCTTGTCTTTTTATATAAATGATGCTCTCTTTAAAAATACACTGCTGTAATCTATTGGCACAGATCAAGGAATGTCTACAATCCACAAATGAAGCTGGTGTGTGGGTTGTGGTTATCTCAACTCTATTCTATTCTAGACACCAGAATCGTAAACTTTGACATTTCACAGAGGAAATGAAATGGTCTTATATTTTATCTGTCATAACTATTCGCTCATTTGTTTCAATTGCCTCAAATTACAGTGGCAATACATACTGTTAGTAACAAGACCAGTTATATCAATGATAACAATAAAAATATGTTTGTTTCAAACTGAACTGAATTTTAAAACAGATCAGTAGCAATAGAAGTATATTAATCTGCACAATTTAAGCTTCAATGGGCTAGGAAACATACTTTTACGTTAGTATAATTTAAACCTGAAGTACTGCAGTTCTATTAAAAGTAAATCAGCTTTTGCATGCATGTCTGAATAATCAAGGTTTTTACAACTTGTTTTGCTTCTTCTTCTTTTCTAAAAGAAAAGCCCAAAAAGAAATGATATGGAGACTGCATGCTGCAGTGAAAAATGGAAAATATACAGAAGAGATGTGTTGTAAACCTAGTGATCTGAGTATCTTAAAAACGCTTCTGCTCTCAAAGAATACAAGACAACCACACTAAACTGTGAGAATCATCATGTTTTTCCACCTATTGCTGTTATTTAATGTATGGTTCAAACAGAATCCAGATTAGTGCTGAAGTCAGCACTCAGTGGCCATGCTCTGCGTACATTGACCTCGGTGGTGCTTTTCTGCAAGCTCTGTGATGCACACCTTTACACTCAATGTATGTGCCGTTTTCCTTACCCAAAATCCAGTATGAATCAACCAATTTGTTCTGTGTTGTAGTTAGATAATTTATATAGAAGGATGAAAGCTTTTCCCAGGGATGTGGTAGAAAACAGGAGAATGAGGTCACATTGCCTGAGTTGCCAAACTTTTGGTGAGAGGGAAGGGAGTAAAGGAGAAAATGCAGCAGGGATGAGAGACTTGGAAATGAAAGGTTTCAAGCTTATTTTAATATGGCACCCTTTGTTAACTACATGAATTAAAGAAATCAAAGAAACATGAAACTCCAGTATATGAACGTAGATATACTCTTCATTAACTTCACTATATGGGGAATTGGACCCACAGTTTTTATAATAGCAACTTGCTGCTGGTCATGGAATGGTAGTAAATTTTTGACTTCTTATTTAAAAGTAATTTTTCTACTCTAGTATTAAGTAGTTTTATGATATAATTTATTTATGAATATGCAGCTTATGTAAGAATATATATATTATTAAACCAGCTTTTATTAAGTTCATAAATTATATTCAATCTTTTTAATTTAATATGTACTTCATAAAAGTTGCAGTTTTACAATATGGTTTTCCTTTTATGAATGTGTAGTACTTGTCTTTCACTTTTATAGTATAATTAATATAGCTTTAGTATGGCCTGAACTGTATGTCAGTACACTCTGAGTGAACATGACAAACTGTATAGTCAGCAAGTATTTCATTACAAAACACTAAAGGAAAAAAAGAAAGGAATTTAAGACAACATTGCTAAGGTTATAAAGCCAAGTATTTCAAAGCAAAAGTATTCCAATAGAATTTAACACCACTTCTGCTGATAGTTATTTAGTGATCAAGTAGTCCCATTCCCTAACACAATGTGTCCTTCTGTGAACAATGATATTGTGACCTGTTGTTTGAACAGTCTCTGGTAGTAAAAATAATTAGTCATAAACTGAATATAGCTTTATTTGAGACACGTCCTCTGTTAATATTTGTTCTTCAATCAGTCATGTTACGTGACAGTGTGTTTTCTCCTGAATCATGAACAGGAGAAGAAAGAAAATATACTGAAGTGGTAAGTATTCAGTCATTAATAAAGCTTTGATGGCATTTGAACATTTGAATGGAGAGCTGCAGCCTTCAAGCCCACATAGGATCAATTTGGAAGGACAGTGTCCTGTGCAAGGGACCCCACACTGGAGCAGGGGCAGAGTTGCCATGAAGGAGCAACAGAGGGGAAGCATTAGGGACTGACCTCAGTCACCCTTTCTCCATTTTCCCAAACCACTCGAGGGGAGCTGGTAGAAGTGTGAATGGGAGGAAGGTGGTAGTAGTTTGCTTTTAGTTTAGAACTGCTCTAGTCTGTTAGTAATAGGCAATAAATTACAGCAATCTCCCTACATTGTATCTCTTCTGCCTCTGACAGTAATTGATGAGTGATCTCCCTGTCTTTATCTCAACCCCTGAGCCCTTTTTCACATTATTTTCTCCCCTTCTCCAAAGGAAGAAGGAGAGTGAGACATCGGTCTGGTGGAGTTTTGTTGCCCATCAGAGTGAAACCACTTCAAATACATGAATAAACAGCCTTAGGTGCATGACAAGATAGGATTTCTGTGTTACCTTCTGGCTACTCAAATGCTACGAGCATCCTGAGGAAATAAAAGCAGACATAAACCCAATTGTTTGGTCTTCAGAACAGCTGTGCTAAGCACTGGGGAAGGAGTCTAGCTGGGCATATTTCTGATTAAGTCGCTTAATAGGAAATGGCTTAAAACTGTGCTTATTGTCCTTCAAGTCCTCCCTGCTATTTTGCTGATCTATTTTGCTTTATTTATATGACTTCTGTCCTCAGCTTGGAAACTCCTGCATCAGGAAGACAGAGAAGATACAGTCTAATAACCAATTTCTTCTTATTGACTCTGTGGTAAATACCATAACCAACTATTTTGACTATTACAAGAAGGCTAATGTGGAGAGATAAGTGAGCAGAGATGATAGGAAATATATACATAAAAACCTGAAGAGAGCTTACTCACGAAACCAAACAAACTTTTTTTTTTTTGTGTGTGTGTGTGTGTGTGTGTATATTTTAATAAATGTGAATACAGAAATTATAGACTGAGAGGCTTTCTAATGGAGCCTCATTAGCAGTATATTACACAGTCAAATTGAGGCTACAATCCTACAGGAGACCGAGCACTTTAACAGTGGTAATTATTCTGCATTTTCTCTGTCTTGGGCCCATTGTTTTCTTTGGCAGTAATTCATGAAAAGGAATCACAAGTTTCTGATATAACAATGGCCAGGTATCCCACTTCATAGTATACCTGTGTAACACAGATACCTAAAAGCAGTTTGTTTTTACACAGAGGACCTAATGTAAGAAAAGAGTTCCATGTTAGCCTGTCCCTCTGGAGTGCTAGTTACACTTAACATACTGTCAAATACTTATAATATAGCCAACTGACATCAGTACGTTTTGGATTAGGATTATTTGTTTAGTGGTTATTCACTCTGTCTAAGATTAGAACATGAATGGTGATTCAGTGTAGCGCAGCAATCCATTTTCTTAAAAGCTCAGCACATACTTAGCATTAGTCTTGTAGAATTTACATGGAAAAATGTTTCTGTTTGTTTGTGGCAGGATAATGTCCTGCAGCTTAGATTTCTTTGTCCCTATACAAATATACTAATTCTGTCCAGTCAGTGTTTGTCACTAAGCCCCAAAGCATTCACTAAAAGGAAATATTACAACTGTCTTTTGCACAGAATTGAGAATTTGCAAGCCTAAGGTTAGGCAGAATACATTAACATGTGCACAAGTGCTTAATTACATTAATGATGTAAATGTTTTGCAACATTACAGTTTTTAAAACAAAACGATCTTGTTATTATAGAGAATTTGTGATAACTGCAATGTCAAGGAACCTCAGAAGCTATGAGAAATGAGGCATACTACCATGTTCTGTGCCTAAAACAAGGATTTATTTGAAATCCATTGAATCCCCCAAAAAGCATTAAAAAATCACTGTTTAATTTAACACAGTAGATTCTGTTTAAAAAAAATCTATTCTGATTTTGTTCTTGTTCTGTATGGATTACTTTAACTTACTTTAGTATAATAGAACTGAAGCAGTCTTCTCCCTGCTAAGCTTCTGGGTATTCTAAATCCCCAATAACTGAAAGTGTGTGTGAGTACAAAACTAATTTCACACCTTCTACATTTAAACTTAGAATATGTATTGATACATTTTATTTGCAAAATATTTTAAAATAATTATTTGACATGAAATAAACAGAAGGGATTCTTAGGAAGTAAGGGACCATTTTGCAGACCGCACCTTGAAAATTGGTGCTTATGTGTCTAAAATACAAATATTATCATCTGTTTGTCTGAAGCTGTTTGGTAAATTTCTTACCTTTGTATCTTTATGTTTGTATAATCATTTTCATCCAAATCACACATTTATTTTTACCATATTGCTTGAGTGTCTCCGTATTTTTGTTGAATTCCATGGGAATCGAGGCTGTACAAATATAATAGACTTACCTGTAAAATAAGTTTATTAAAATGTAACGTATTCTTGTTTGATTAGCAAATGAGAGATTCTGTACATAATTATTTATTTATGTCCTTCATAATCCATGTAGTTTTTACCAGGGGAAGCCATCCCAGCCTTGCAGCAGTCAGTACACTCCTGTCAGTGTACTGTCACAATGAGGGCCAACTGCTTCCCAAGGAATGGGAGCTGGAAGAAGTCATGACTTGGTGGGCATTTATGTTGTGGGAAATATAAGATTATGGAGGGAAATAAAGTGCATTATTTAGATGGCAAAATCATGTTTGCAGAGATTAGGATGCGCTAGATTTGTGCTAGCCTTTGTAAGTCTCATGCTATTTTTATACAATACTTTGGCTTTCTTCTGCACACAACACCAGTAATGGGAGCAGTTAAGCCAGGATAAGATTTTTACATGAAAAAAAGGCAAACATGCATATTTAGAACTTCTTAGACATTAAACTATGGTTTTGAAAACTAACTCCCTTTTGTTTACAGATCTTAAAGCGTTATTTCTTAGTTTTCTTAAAGGAAAGATTTAGAATAGAACTCCACTCATTTGGCTGTGAGATTTAAACTTGCAACTCTTTTGTGCTAGGTTTCAGCATTTTAACCACGTGCAAGGGAAAAGTTGGCATTTTGCTGTATTTAGTAAGGAGCATGTTAGGACAGCCAGAATCCTAGTAGGAACCTTTTAACACTTTAAATAAGAATATGGGTTTTTTTTTTTTTTTGGCAAAAATAACAAGCCTGGGTTTGTATACAGAAACATTGTCCAGCAGTTTGTGACATCTCTTGTATAGCTTATTATATTGTTGAGCTAAAAGGGGACCAATTCTGGAACATTTTGGGGGCAGACAGCCAAAATATGCTTGAGGAATAGAGACACTGAAGGACAAACCATGATTTAAACTATTTAATAAATGAATAAATAAAACCAATCAAACTTGAATGGAATTTCAGAGCCACTTCTTTTTGTCATGGATTTTCTTTCTATCTTGACTTCGTCTGTTATGTCAAAGATGACAGAAGGTACAAAAAAAGAGCAAAGAATATTTTATAAAGAAAAAAAAAAAGAAAGCTTTAAGCTGCTTTCATTTCAAGTTTCCTTATGGTATCTGTCTACCTATCTATCTATTTATCTATCCATTTACATACATACTTACATACATGCACACATACACACACTTGTGCAGTGCCAGACCCTCAGCAGACAGAAACAATAGTCATTGTTCCAGCTTATACCAGCCTGATTTTTCACAGGATGAATATCTGGCTGGTAAGGACATATACTGTGTCACACGTAATAAAAAAGAAAAGTTAAACAATGTTTTCCTGCTTTTGTATTAAAAGTTGTACATAAATATATGTACACACATGCATACATAGGCATATATAAATATACCTCTACACATACACAAAAGACTTGTTTGCAGCTATCTATCCATTTATCTAATTTCAAACAATTTCTGTATTACCATGATGCTTTACTGCCATGAAACTCATTTCATATTCCATCAGTCCCTTTGAAAATGATGAAGTGAGATCATTTACCCTATTCTTGTTAATGGGTTGGGCTTTTTATTCTTACTACAAGAAAATGAGGGAATAGCTTGGCAAATTCATATCCATTACTACAACAGATGTACTGCAGTGATACTAGTCACATAATGTTTAATATTTGTGCTAATAAAGAAAAATATTCTGTCATTTGACAAAGTCTGAAATGAGAAAAGTTGGTATATTCCTCTCTGTTTTGCAAAGGTTCACATTCTGCCTGACCTAAAAATTTCACATCTTTTAATGAAAACCCTTGCAAAGTTCAAGAATGTTTAGGCATACATGACTTTGTTTTGTACTTGCGTAAGTCTGAAGGTATCTACTTTTAGCATGAGGTCGTAATTAATAATACTTTGCAGGCATCCAAATGTCTCTAAGCCTTCTGCAAAATTTAATTAATACTTATAACAACCTGGAGAGGTAGTCATGGGAGATAAAGAAATTCTTTCACATGAATTGAAATGCAGCTGTCCTTGGACCGGTGTGCGGCAGCTGTTTAACAGGAGGTGGAAGCACAATTTAAGACTGAACATGAACGAAAAGCAAGAGGAAATTTTGGTATTAAAAGTATAACTTCCAAGGTTGGGTGAAGGGTGGGCATTATGGGTAATGCTCTGTTGATTACATCATGATCTCATATGCCTGGTTTATAATAACTGTGGTTTATAGTAGATTGATTAGAGAAAAAGATACTTTACTAATGAAAGCGTTTTAGTACTTAGATGGACAGACAGAAATCAGGTGCAAATAAAATTATATTTTGATAAAAATGTTGAGACAAACTGGAAACCTTTGATTTCTCCAGTGTGAGAAAAGCATTATGTATAAAAGCAAATTATTCTATCTGTTTTGAAACAGTTTCTGGAGGATACATGGAGGAACTGTAGTAATATTTATTTAAAATGAAGCTGTCATTTTAGTTACTAAATGACAAGATGACAATATAAAAATAAAATAAAGAAATTTTCTACTCTAAGATGCTATTGATAATGATATCCTGAGGACTTTGGAACCCTTAGCTGTAGTGATGACTTGAGGTCCTTGGGCAACTAAATGGTTTCATGAGCAATTCCCCATCACGTATTGGCAGTGACTAACATGTTTTGTGGTTTCAAGAGTCATTTCCAGAGTTTCTGACAGTGAGGCAACAAGATTTTGAGAACAGTGGCTAGTCATTGTGAAAAAAAGGTAACAGCCACACAGTTTTATTAAGACCAGAGAATTTACCCTTACTGTGGGGGACTCTGTTTCAAAAGCAATTGCTGAGAAATCTTTGGAGTTTTTCAAATAGCCCAGGCTCACATCTTCAGATGATTCTGGCTATTGATGTGGCTTTATTAAAGTATCTATTGTAGTTTGCTTTCATTAGCACCATGATAACGGTTTAGAAGATAATACTACACCCCATTTTCTGCTGCTGTAGTTCATACATCATTAATATATCAAATATCATTACTTTCAAATTACTTGTGATAAAAGGAATCAGAAGTATTCCCTTGTCAGTTCTTTCTTTTAAAGAGACATGCTTCTACTGCAGAGCTATAGTGGCAATACTATTTTGACAAACAGCTATGAAACAAGAAAAAGTCCTACTTCCCAGTATTAATCCATCAGGAAGCTTTCAGGGATTCATCTTGTCTGAAATATTCATAGGCAGCAAAATGTCCTGAATGCCCTACAGAATTTGTGCAGAGTCAGGCAGATGATTGATGGTAAAGTTCTGTTCTGAGTCACTCACAGTGTGTAATTCTATTTGTCTTGCCAAACACTAAAGAGCAAGCAACTCATAAAGTGTAAAGGTAAAGGGGATCATATTTTCCCACATTTAAAAAAGATCTTGGTGTCTTCACTTCACTGTCCATTGCTGAAAGAAACAAATTTCCATTAAATCAAAAGAGAAAAGGACAGTGTTCCTGGTGGAAACTGTAATAGGTGGATATCAATTACTGCATTATATATATATTTGTGTATATTATATCAGAAAAATTCTCCACAGTTTTACATCATGAACATCTGAGATAAATCAACAACTAGCTCTCACATCATTTATAATGACACTGAAAACAAATTGAAGATCTTATTGCTCACAACTTAAGTAACCACCTCGGCAATCCCAATAACTCACTATAATACCCTTCAGTCAGTAAATACTGTCTTGATTGTATAACTTGGTTATACTCTGATAAAGGAAGCAATGAAGTACACACAACAGATTTGATTACCTAATTTTGCTAAATGCTGCATGTTTTTTTTTCCCCAAGAAAATGCTGGTCATAGCTGCATGCCCCAACATTAGTCTATTGCTGTTGCTCTTGCACTCTGTAAGTTTCTTGTGAAAGACACCCAGACTAGTACAAAAGTATAAATTCAAGATGAAGGGGAAGTTTAAATTCTTCCTTTCACTTTTTTTCTCATTTCATGTTTGGCTATCAAAAAGTTATCCATTGTTTATTTTTTGTTTTGATTTGTGTCCGTGTTGGTCACTTTCCCAGCAGACCTCGAGTGATAACATGTAACCATAATTTTTTTTTTCCTGAGTACCACTGCATCTTTATGATAACCTGTTTTGACAGTGCTCAAACAATGTCCCACTGCCAGGATGCTGCTGGAAATAAAATTCAGCCATACCATAGGGTGATGTACAATATCTATAACTTTAGAGTTGCACACACTTAAAACCCCACTGATTGGAAAGAAAATTATTGCTGTGTCTCACCATGTCTAGGAAAATCTCAGCCTGGAGAATGAGGTGAGCCCTGTCAGGGGGAGCCATATATATCACTGCATTAGAAACACATCCCTTGTTTTCTGAGCATGGATTCAGTAGGATACAGGAAGGGAAAGATGTCTTCTCAGAGATCTCATTTTAGACTGACTTGGTACATTCAGCAGTTTCACCTTTTCTGAGGCAACTGGCTTTGTGAGCCTGTTTTCTGAACTCACCCTTACGACTAGTCATATTTGGTTTCCTTCTACTTCATACTATTGCCATATAGTGCAAAAAAGACTATATTTGTTTAAAACTGAAAATGCTCCTTTATTGAAACAAAGTAAGTGTTTAAAAATGTGCTTACAGATGAAAACTTATCATTTAATAAAGATAGACCCACTGGTAGTTGGAAGAAAAGGAAAACAAGATAATAAAGGAAAGAAAAAAATAAAGCAATGATGGGGCTTAGCCAACTCGCACTAAAAGGTGAAAGGAGAAAATTATCAACAGAGGAGTGCAGAACAAAGAAAACAACTCTGTCCCTGTAAAACAATTGATTCAGCAGCATCTTTCTATTGCTGCACAGTGTTTGGACAAAGTAAATCTGTTAGCTTGTTTACTGAATAATACACTGTGTTTTTTTTTCTGTTTTTTGTTTTCAAAACCACTATTCCACTTATATTTTTTCACTGTTTGACTATTTTGCCAGTTAAATCAGACCAGTGGAGGAGACAAAATTATGCATGGCATGAAACAGCTTATAGGTTGCCAGAAATTATGCAACAATTCACCCTTCCAAATACATGGATGAAGCAACAAACAGACAATAAATTCAAAAGTGTCTTCATATGGAAGCCTTTTTTTTTTTTTTTTTTGCATTCTTATTCCTCTAAGCCTCATTGAAATCAGTAAAATGCAGTAATGTAAGCATTCTCTTTCAATCAGCAGGAAAGACAACAGAAAAAAATCCCAACAAATAATAAGATTCAAAGAAAAGTATTAGTGTCTATTGGCAAGATTTTAATGGTACTGATTGTGCTCATGTTTCAATAAAGAATCAATGGGGCAGATCCTCAGCTGATATAAAGTGATGTGAGCAGAGCTGTACTACTTTAATATATCAGGTGAAGATTATCTGGCATATTAAGGCCATGTTGCATCCTTGGTTCCAGAATATAATTACCTGTAAGTGCAGGGGAAGAACAGAAAAGTGATTTTCTTAATAGCTCTCTGTTTGAGCATAGGAGAGGCTTATTGCCTGTGATTAGTGCTCTAGAGTGCACTCAAGTTAAACAGAAGAATAGTTGTAAAAGGCATAGTTGGCCAAAAAATAACCCAGCTGGTTTAAAATGCTTAAAATATGAAAATAGGACCAAAATTCACACTTGGTGTTGCCTGTATCCTCTATCTTGTGATTAAAACCTTGTAACTTCAAATCTGTGATCAGGCTTTTGGTTGAAACTGGTTAATTCCATGGTGGATGATACCACTGTGCTGTAAGGTCAAAGTGTAGGGCTGTGATTTCTGTGCTCTGGGCAAGTGTAAAGGAAAATAGAGTAAATGCCTTCTAAAGCAGTTTTTGTAGGCAAAACTGAATGGTAAAGAGGTTAATTATTTACACTGTCTGCCAGCAGTGTAAGAACAGCATGTGTTCAGAACAGGAGTCAGGCTCCTGCTGAGGAATATGATCAAGATAAAACAAATGCCAGGAGACTGATAAAGCAATGCAAATGACAATACTTGCATAACTTGGTAGAGCAGATGGAACAGGATAGAAATACTAATAAGGTGAGGTCACTCAACAAGGGTGTCAATGTATGGAGGCAGGAATGTTTTCAACAACAAAGCCAGATAAAGGAGAGAAATAGAAATATCACATGAACAGAATATATACTTACACAGAACGCAGTTATGGATAGATGGTGAGATATCTTGATTAATGCCTTAATAAAGGGCTCAGTAAAGATAAATAACCATTTTGGGAGTGTATTGTTGAAGAATCAAATCTTGACTACTGCTATGAAGATGGGAACATTCAAACAACAGTTTCTGGCATCAGCACACTGATTCCACTGAAGTGGGATTATCTAGAGCACTCAGAGAGCACTCTAGACATCAGTTTAATTTGTTTGGAGGTTTGAAAAGAAGTCAGAGGACTTTTTTAAAAAGAGGTGGCCATACCCACAGTTTGGGAAAGGGGAGATACAATGGAAGAAGCATTAAGGCATTTTCTTGCTACTTATGCCTGACAACAGCCTATTTCTGAGGTCTTCTTACTTTGACTGATTCATCCTAGAAAGCAAAAACAGGTTAAATAATAGAAAAGTCAATATGAATTCCAGCAGAAGATGTTCAAATTAGCTACTATTTGAGAAAAGTCAGAAATGAAACAAGAATACACAATTTTACATCATTTTCAGAAACAGCTAATAAGGTGCCATGCAATGACTTGTGAGATACATAAAACAATATAGAAATCTTAATCAAGAGATTACATTGCATTGTTTGTGTATCTCTGGGTCAAAAAACACAAACAACAATGACAACAACAACAACAACAACAAAACAGGCCAAGTAGAAGCAAGGAATTTCTGTTTTATTTGACAGAGTTCTAATATAAAGTGATAAGAAGGCTTGTACATGAACATAGTCAAAACAGCAGAACCTAGATCAGATTAAATACTGAAGAGACGTTAGATTGCTTAAGAACGCTGTTATGATGGTTTTTGATACTTTGTCCATTGGCAAGATAACAGCTAAGAGTAACGATTATCAGTGACTGGCAATCCTGATATATTCCAGAAGAAGATATGGTCAGACAGTGAGATTGGTCTTGTCTACAGAGCCAATCCCAAGACAGAAGTGAATTTCAGCAGACCTCAGGAATGGTAAATACGTATTCTCTTTGCATGCTAGGTGTTGGAGGAGCTGCAACAAATGCCCTGAATCATATGAGAGGTTCCCTCATTTATGTGGTGAGGAAACTTTACTGAAACAACAAACAGGTATGAATGTAGTGGCTGAAAACAGAAGAGCTAATATTAGGAAAAATCTAGCCATTTGTTTGAATACTGGCATTTGCTTAGTGATATTTTTTATTTTCTGTCCCCAGGTACTATTTGGATTTATTTTTGATACTATCTAATTAACTGACACTCATATGTGTATTCTTGTGTAATATTTCTGCCTTTGTTCAATTACTATAATCATCATCGCTCTTATTCAGCACATCTGCTCTACTGTATTTTCAGTGTAAATCTACATATCACAAATATACTTTTGTAGAATTTATTATTCCTTATATTTAAAAAGAAAATGTAGTCTCTCACCTCTCTTTTTGAACAGCTGCTTTTCTGTTCTGACAATGGCTGACACAGAACAAAGATTCTCTTCTCACAGAGACATTTTTTTGCTTACTATATTATCCCTGTTTTTCACCTTCAATATTTTAAAAGGCAGAAACTGAACTGGGTTTGATGCATTTCATCTGAGAAATAAAAGAAATACAGGGTTGAAAGCTCAGAAATGGACAAAAGGTTATTTGAATCTATGTCTCCTCTTGCAGCTTTGTATTCTCGACAGCTTTTCTGTTAATATTAAAAGGCAATCATTCACTATGAAGTATAGCATAAAAAATACTCAGAAGTAACTTTAGGTATATTCAATAAATAAGATGTACCATTACATTATAAAGCTATGCGGAGGTATATATTGACTACTTTGATGCATACTGTTTGACAAATAGGTATGTTTACATTTTCCCATATACAGATGTGTTACAGTGTACACATTTACAAGAAAGAAATATGCTCACTTAGCAGATACAGGTACCGAAATTTAAAAGTTTATCCATTTTTAATCCTACGCATCTTTTTATTTTGAAATTGTAACAGGTAGAA
>PPHD01016010.1:0-15780 GCA_002909625.1 Bambusicola thoracicus
CACTATTTCCACTATCGTGTGCAGTCTAAATAACAAATTAATAAGTCTATGCAGAGAACTACAGAAATAACAACATAAGGACTGCTAAACTTCCAGGTTACCATGGCCTCCTGATTTCAGAAATCCATGGGTGCTTTTATGGTATGAAGTGAAAACAGAGGGAAATCAGAGGGAAAAAAGTTTAGAAAGTCACAGTCATGAAGTATGGCCAATAGAAAACAAAAGGGAGACTGAGAGAATGAAAAAAAATACCAGGAAAGAAACAAACTGCAGTACTCACAAAAGCTGTGTGTGATTTTAACAAACCCCAGCTCTACAGACAATTTTCAAATTAATATAAATATCCACATTATTAAAAAATGACAGGTCCATTCCCTGCTGCAAGGAATCCTGGAAAAATGGGAATGGCTGAATTTGAACTTTGGATGGAAATAATGAAAATTAGTCCCATATTTTTCCTTATAATTCATTGTTCTGTAATTGAACCGTAATTGAATACATGCAATATAAGTGCATATATTTATAAATAATGAAAAGTCTGTATTAAGCAAATTACAGGGTCTGTTTGAAAAAGACAAATGAAAACACATTCATAATGAAATACACATCAGTTCAAAGGAAGGAAAGTTTCAGCATTGTCCTACATTATGCCTTTCCATTTATTTTGATAGTTAAATCCTTAGTGAAGAAGGCACACTGGCTTCTGTCTCAGCTTTGACAGGGTTCGAGAGCGGTTTGAGATGGGCACTTCCTTATCTTCTTTGTTGTTGAATATGGACTGAGGGCAGAACAAGTCATATTTAATACCAGCAGAAAACTAGAGGAAAAAATACATTAATGCCTCCCCTTCCCCAGCAACTTACTTGGAGAGTGTGTGGGCAGAGAGAGCCTTGGAGGATCATTTGTCTCTATGGAAACTACACTCAGTAAGAGCAAAGAAGGCAGGGAGCAAAAGAACATGAGAGACTGCAGAAGGGATACATTCTGTGAAAGCTCCAAATTTAGGGGTATAGAGGATTGTCTCACATCACCTCTGTTATGAAGAAAATAAATTGACTAAGAGCAGCACAGTTAGATAGACTGGCACCTACTCTGCAGGAAACGTGCTTGGATTTTTAGATGCAGTTATTTTTAAACCATTACACTCTTTTCAAGATGTTTTTATTGCCTATGTTTTTTATTTCTTTAAAAATCTCTTCTCACTGTAGATCACTTCTGCAAGTAGAATATTATAACTCATATCTGGTAACAAAGGCACAGTTGCCTTACTTGAAAGTATTTTCAGCCTCTTTGGTCCCCAAGACCTGTTTTGAAATAAAATCAAATGCAAGGGAGGCAATGTTTTTATCCCAGTAAGATTGAATCTGGGATTGTCCCCTTTCCCTGGGAATGTAAATGTTTCTCCAGTTTGTTTAGGTCTGTGCAATCTGTTAATTCCTTGAGTATGTAACATTCACAGCTGGGATAAGCTTCCTTAAGCAAGAATACTCTCAGGCAGAGTTAATATGATTGAATTATGTGCATCAAGTAGAGAACCAAATTCAGCATGAATTGTTCATGAAATTAAGGTCATGTGGAAAGACCTCTATTGAGTGAGTTTGTTACTGCGTTCAATATGCTGTCTCAGATCACGCCACATATTCATTTAAGTCCATTATTCTGCCTGTATGTTTTCAAAATTTCATTACCCACTCAGAACTGTAAGGTTTTCAAAGGGCAGAACTCTAAAAGATGCTCTATTGAATGTTAGATCCAGAGAAAACACACATTACCATCTTCTATACATTACTGCTTTGAGTAGGTCCACGGTTCACAAGGCAGCACACGTGGTTTCTACAGTGTGAATGTGCCAGGGATAACATGTGCAAGAAGCAGTTAGTGTAACCTAATTATGTATCCTTTACTTATTTCTTGATATCTGTGTCCCTAATGGAATCATCATTACATAACACATTAGTGCTGCTCAAATTTATACAGATGTCACCTGGCTATATCTCTACCTCATTTGGAATACATCACTGCAGCCTGAAACATAATTAACTGTGGCGTTTGCACAACTTGTATTTTAATGAACATAAAAAGGGAGGTAGTTTCATGTTCCTATTTAGAACCACAGAAGTAGAGAGCGGTGTCATTGCAGGGAATAACAAATGTGATGTCATGAGCGTTTAGCTTAGTAAAAAGCAAATGTTCATAAACATTTTCAAGAAAATAATGCATTTCAAATTGTGGATGAGACTATGTGAAATCTGCAAGGTGTTTCTGCTTGAAGATACACCCACTTGCACCTTTGGACTAATAATCACTCGAATGGATTGAGGGTTAGCCAGTGAGATGTCAGGCTAATATCTATGTACTGTTCAAGCTGTAAAACGAGGAGATGAATGGCATTAATTACTCTTTTCCATAAAAGATCCACAAAAATACTGGCCTAAATGCTTATTTGTCCACTTATTATTAATTAAAATAAAGTTTTGCTATTCACATTGGAGACAGCATGTAAGGAGCTGCTAGCAGTATTTAATATGGCTGCAAGGGTAGGGCTATGGCACTGCCCCATTCAGGTACATGGCAGTCGGGGGCATGGGGACAGCAGTGACACTTCCCTTAAAATAGTAACTTCATAGATAGCTTAACCACACATTTTTTGACCAGGCTCTATTTTGGAAAATTAAACATGAAATTTGCGAATTCAGCAGTTCACAAGAGAAGACTGAGAGACATTCAGTTCTAATCTGAGCATTGACTTCTGTGTATGATTTAATTTTCAGAAATCATGATGCCTGAGTTTGAAGAGAATGATTTGCTAGATCTACCAGAAATGCAAACAATTAAAGAGAAGATTGACCTCTTCATGAATGACTGGCAAACAATGGAGTCAGAAATCAAGCAGTCATCTCTAGTTCAGGTTGTTGCTTTAGAGGTTGCTGAGCAAACTCCAGAAAGTCTGCTTAATCAAATTATCCTGGTTATGGAAGGTAAGTAGTACTGTTTCCATGATTTACATTTAACATACAAAGAGGGATTTTGGAGAGCTTGTATGATGAATATACTAGGGGAGAGGTTATACTGAATACTCACTTATATGAAGTGGGAACAGGACATCCTACATTCTATTGGTGACCTGAGAAGCACAACTGCAGCCTTTAAGGCATTCAAAGACTTGGGACTATATATAGATTCAAAATATATATATAGTTATACAAACATATACATAATTGCTCTCTAATCATTCTGACATCAGTTTGCCTAGTTACTTGCCCCATCTTTTTATACTAGGATAAATGTGTGAGAAATGGTCAGAAAATAAATGTTCGCTAATGTATGATACTTGTTGAAGTCAATGAGACTTTCAGCATGGTAATAATCTACCCACTTACATATGTTATGTTTCAAGACTGAATTTTCACAGTCTTAATATTTTCTTGGCAAGTACACTTTCTTTACCAATGAGCTCAAATCTCTAATAATTTCGAGTACTGGATAAATAATATTAATAACACACTTTTCCTATACTTCATAGAATCCAAAGCAAGTGTTTTGTGAACGGAAACATCTGTTATGCTAACTTTAAAAAAGAAGTTGACATGATTTTCCTCAATAAATAATATGAAATTGTTGCAAACATCAGTGCCACTGTCTCCATGTGTTTGCATAGTACTTTTGTACTCAGAGAGCCCAGTGACAATTCCAGTTTACTTCAATCAAAAAGTAAACCAATTAGCAATTTATTTTTTGTAGGAATCAATTTATTAATAAGTGTAGGTTGCTCTAAAAGTAACGCCTCTTATTTATTTTCATGGAAACTACCACAGATACAGAGAGCACAATAACACTGTTTGGTAGAGAAAGTTCTCACCTACAAAACACTATTTTCAACACAATCACCACCATTAGGTATGCGTTTTTGACAGCGATGAAAAGAACCTGCATGCCACCCTTGTAAAAATCTACGCTAGCTGTTTATGGACATTAGAAAAATGGCTTATCTTTCATGTCACTGTTAGTACCCACTGCCTCACTATGTTCACATCCACTGTTCACCTTCTACTACCGTAGCACCACCACCATCCACCTCTGATGTTTCGGGCCAACATAATATAACAGGAGGCATTACTTCTGGAGCAGACCTCATACATTTATTTCATACATCTGGGAAGAGCATTTTTCCTTTGAGTAAGAGAAACGGAATATAGAAATGGTATGATTTACTGCCATATATGTGCTTACTTTTATGGATGAAGAGAATATATTTTGATATAGTGAAATGAAAAATATGAAACAGGAAAAAAAATTGACCTTTTCAGAACCTTTTAAATATCATGGTTGGGAATTATCTAATGAAGACTTAGATGAGGAAGCAGAAGACCTAGCTGCTGAAGCAGAAGCTATAGAAGATAATGAAGCCGAGGAAGAGGAAAATGAAGAAGTAAGAATGCTGGCTTTGTCTACTTTAACTCAGTTGATTTTAAGTCATTTTCAGTTTGATCTGTACCCCAGATAAATCAAGTTTTGCATCTAGTTTTGTATGATCCAGTTTCAGCCTTCTTTCGGAATAAATGTAATCATATGCTTCAAGAGGAATTTCATTGTATTCCTCTGTTCTGGCTGATAGATTTTATTCCAACAAGAAGCATAAATGCCCCATGCTAGCAGAGACAATGAATGTTTTGTCAGGTGGCAAAGGGAGGTTTTATTAAAAGAAGCACAGGTGATCTTTAATTGCTGTCAACCAACAATGATTCTGTGAGCCTTCACGCAAACTTTGGAAGAGGCAATGTGAAAGTCCTCATGTGCAATCCTCTGCTTCATCTCAGGTATTGATAGTTTTCAAACACTAATTTTAATGAAATTAAAGTTCTAGATTCACCCTTATTTTCATCCTACATTTAGAGATGTCCATCCCCATATTTAACAGTACAAAATATCTACATACTGTACAAATAGCTTTTTAGAACTTAATTTTATTAGATAAATAGATTTCATACTACCAGCTTTCACTGCCCTTTCTGAAAAGTCTACTTCTTCACATTTAGAAGCAACAAAAAGTAAGTTTCAGGAACAGAGCAGGACAAGATTTTATCATAGATATGCCTAACCTAATTTTAGTATTCAACCGCTGACAATGCTGTTATCATTTGGAACTTTGAACGGTTATTCTTTTCTCAATAATTATCTCACTACATTGGACAGTTTGTTTTCTGACATGTAAATCTAAATCTAAAAAAGGCATGTTTTTATAGACTCATATTTGTCTTGAGAATACGATTCTCATTCAATACTCTGTTGATATATTCAATATTGGTCTACTCTACTTGATCTACTTAATCTAAGTGAACTACTAAATTCAAACCATTTTTGAAAATGTTCACAATCTTTTCAGGACGAAGAAAAAGCTAAGGAAAACAAAAGACACATGGGAGACACGAAACACTTCTGTCCGGTCAGTCTGAAAGAGGATTATGTCCTTTATCCAGGACTGCCCGAACATGCAGCTAAATATCAAGAAAAGATTTATTATTTTTCAAATCTTGAGTACAGAGATAAGTTTCTGAAGAACCCTGAGGAGTATGTGGCTCACGATGAACCGCTACAAGTGAGAATCTTTAAAACTGTTTGAAGCATATAACAAATTAAAATCACTATTTTCAATATCCAGTTGTTTATCACTTCTGATTTTCTTCTATGCAATGACTTGTATATCACACAAGTACCTGAAAAAAATGAAACGTTGCTGCTTCCTTAGTGACTTTACCGCATACATTCAAATTAACACACTGAATTAGTGATGCAGATAAAGTAGAAAAGACAAGATAATAAGGGCACACAATAATCATATGTTCTGAGTTACGAATCACAGATATTGCTACTCTTATTATTTTAAAGTTTTTGTGTTTTTTTTTTTAAGGTAGAGGAAAGGTAAAATAAGTGCATGTTCATGGAATTATCTAATTGAGATTTCATTTTTACTTACTGATATCATCTGCCGTGCTGTCCTTGTTAGCTATTTCAGAGAGCAGGTCTGTTTGGAATTGTAGAAGTGCTGGAGAAAATAAAACGCAAAATGATCTGACTGTTTTTCAGACAATTTTTATAATGATATTTTGGAACTGAAGATCAGTAGGAGATGCCCTCTGGAATCCCAGTTAGTATAAAATGCTTCATTATTTTTTTTTCTCCCCATAGGCTCCTCCCTTAAGGGTGTGTTTGCTGGGAACACATGGATCTGGTAAAACTGCTTGTGCACGATGGCTAGCAGACAAATTTGGCATTTTCCATATTCAGTTTAAAGAATATCTGCAAGAACTGCTCTTACCCAAAACTAAAGAGAAAATTGGGCTTGATTTTGATGAAGAACCTGAAGAAGCTGATGGTGAAATTCAATTACAGGAACTGCAAGACTTACCTCAGACCACAACTAAAACTGAAGATGAAGAAAGCAAACAGGTAATAATCTGAATATTTTTGTGTCTGTAGGCAGCATAACCACTTTCTGAACTGAGTAGCAATTACCTATAAAATTCTAGTCAGATAAAAATCATTTATGTTAAACTATTTAACTGATAAAGTTTGGAAATAACAGTTCTGTTACAAATATTGACAATGCTTTCTCACTTTCTTAAGAATGCCACCGATGTTCTCCAAAACTTTTAAATAAATTATGTGTAGTCTTGTTTGGTTTTTTTCCATTTGTTCATTGTTTTTTTTCCAAAATAGTCGAGGCAATTGCTAAATGGGATAAAGGAAGAAAAAAAAAGGTCAGAATAATGCAGGGAATGTGTGGAGATGCTTTTGGCAGGTGAGTTTATAACTTGCCCATCACAGCCAAAAATATGGCAAGTGTTCCTGGCACTGATGCTTATGGCTGGTTCTCAGTCAGCAGCATTTATTTATTTATTGGTATTAAGTCAGTGTTATACACTGATGCGCTTCTGTTTGTATGCTTCTCCTCATCAGCTTTTTATCTTCTCGTAAGCAACCTTCTTCTATGTGAGTATTTTTCTTTCTCAGACTTGTTGTAAAGTGCTTTATGTGATGGCATGGCCAAAGCACAACTGATGTAATTAGAGTTCACTTTAGAAAGCTGTTCATTGGTCCATAAATAGGTTAAAATCCTAGAGGACAATGTCCAAGATTCTCCCCTCCATAAACATTTCTCTGAGTGTGATTTCCAACACTATCCTGTTTTCTAGTGTTCTCCAAAATCATTTAATTTCACTTTCACTTTTTGGCTTTGGATGCAAGTTAAGTGTATGTTTGATGGCCACTAGCATTAAAAAAAACTCTTGTAGTAGTAAATATCTAGTCTTCTTAAAGACTAGTTTCAGAGCAGTCAGTACTTTAGAAGCAGATCTCCTATTTGTCTCTACCTTTCCCTTGTCCCATCTTCCCCTTTTCAGTTCACGTGGAGCAGTTTCAGACTGTATGAACTGAATCCATCTTGAATGAAACTAAGCACAAGCACATGCTTCAGAAGCATGCCTAATGCATTCCATCTGTTAATGGTTGTTCAGTCCACAGGGGCAGATCAGATCTAGGCCTAAATGTTCTCTGTCTATGCATACATTGGGTCATCAGCACCACTGATTTTGTTCTACAAAATTTCTGCCATTGTGCCATCTATTGCTGTTGTAGAGATAACTTACATCTATTCCTGTGGATTGAATGGCTGTTACTCACTGGAAAAACAGTAATTTTAGGAAGTCCCTCTAGAAAAGACTCTCAAATTTAGTTTTGTCTGAAAGGAATATAGCTGATGCACTTCAAGGCCTCTCTCTGCTGTGAAATAAAGCTTGGGGATGTGTGGATGTTTGTTTGAAAAGTACCCTATTGTTGCGACCTAAAATGCTAATAAAAATATACCCTTCATCGGTAATACACACAGACAGATGGTTATTTGTACAATCTTTTATTTGTATATTGTTGAAACTGAATCTGTGGATAAGCTGGGAGGTGGAACAGAAAATAAGGCAGGACATAAGAGCACTTCTGCCTTGCATAATTAGACAGTTCAGTGTTGCTCTGGAGAAACAGATTTATCACAGCTTCTTCTTCAAGGTAAAATTACTAGATAGTAGGATTACTTGGTACTACTTACTTCATTACTTGACGTAAGATTACTGGGTAGTGACCTCAGATTTATTTTGTACCTAACTTGAGACCAGAAATGCTAATTCACAGTCACAGTTAGGTACTACACCCAACAACCACCCCTTTGGGACTAGCTTTTAGAGCAGCACATCTCTGTGTTATCTGCAGGCAGCCCTCAGGCTGTTTGTGAGGCAGCCATTTGGACAATAATGGAAATTAAAGGTGAGAAGGCTTCAAAGTATACTGTACTCATCATCACCTTGGAGACTGCTCTTAGAGAGTCATTTAAACATAGCCAGTGGGACCTGTGCTTTATAAAACTAAATAGTTAAGTAATGCTGTTACAATTTTTGTAGTCTTAGTACTATTATTTTAATATAGTTTCCATGTGAAATTAAAGAAACTATCATGTGTTTTCTGAGTTTCTGAGGCCCACTTTTACATCTATTGTTTGTAAAGAATGAACTGATTAATTCCAGTTAGGGGCAGATGCTGTGGGAAGGCAAACTCCCAGTATTGCCAGCACCAAGGCTTTCCTGTTCAGCTTGATGGAAATTTTCCCAAATTCTAGGGAAAAAGCACGTGGACAGCATCCGTAAGGTATTCTATGCATTCACTTTATGTATAGCGTACTATAGTTAAATGTAGCAAAGGAGTTTACTTTGTTGTGCTGGGTTAAATCAAAGGAAGACAGTAATCAATGCCTAGTTAAAAAAAAAAGTTTTAAAAAAAGAATTTGTATGGTAACTTTGCTTTTTTCTTTTGTTGCTTCTGTTGGTCTTCATTTGTTATGGGTTTGCTTTATATAAAGGAAGTGGAGTTAACTGATGAGGAAGAAGCTATCAAAGCAAATCTAACGGATGCTCAGCCATTACCTCCAGAAATACTTGACAACATTGTTCCTGACTGGTGGAAGAAAGAACCATTCCGGTAACTATAAGTGCATTCCCTCTTTCTTTAATTCATCTGAGGAAGTATATAATCTGTTGTGTCCACAGTGACAAAAGTGCTATGGCAGATGTTATTCAAATAACACTTGGGGCATCTTCTCTTTGAGAGCTTCGGCTAAGGGTTTTGTAGCTATTGTTTGTTGGGTCACACAAAGAACATTAAAGGCACAATGTATTTCATTTATTTTTAAATATCTTTTTGTCTCTGCACAGTAAAACCGCAAAAGAATAAATTTGTTACGTTGATTTGTAAGAATTAAGATACGTAGTGAAGAACTGTTCTTACACTGTGAAGATACAATACATGGAATTAATACTTTCATAACGTTATCATGCATTTAATAAGGAAGTTTAAAATAACTTTTGAATTCCGTGCATTTTCATTTTCACTTTAAACTACATTGATACGCGATTATTTTTTTCCAATTAGGTCCACAGGATTTATACTGGATGGTTTCCCTCGTACTTCAGACGAAGCCCAGTATTTGTCAGAACGAGGGCTCTGTCCTGATGTTGCCGTTTACATTCACGTGGAAGAAAGTGACATTCTTGACCGTCTTTTACCTCCACGTCTAAAAAATTGGAAAGAAAGACAGCATAAAAAAGCGGAAATTAAAAAGAAACTGAAAGATCTGAAAGCAAAAATAAAGGTAGGTGTTCACTCCTAAAACTCACAGAGCACCGAAGAGCACACAGAGAAACAGATATGGGACCAAGGAGACACAGCCCCCAAGCCAGATTTACCACAGGAAACAATAAGAACTCAGGGTTCCTTTTTTCCTCTCTTCCCACATTAACACAGCCCAGTGCAGGTAATGTATGCATGGGTGTAGTTATCCAGCAAGCCAAGTAAATGAGCTGTGCTGCCAGACACCTGGCAGGGCAATAGTATGCCATATACCTGGGAAGTCCTGGGCAAAAGGCCACTGGGGGAGTGAGGTAGTATGGCCAAAAAAGTCAAATGCAGCAAATTACTGCTGTTGCATCCCAGCTGTTGTGCTGATCTGTATCTTTCATAGGCTTTATAGCTCTATGCGGTCTGTGTGCCACCTGTGCATTTAGAAACTGTGGCTTACCAACAATAAGCTGATAATATATTCAGTGCAAATAGAATCGCAGTCTTTTTTTCCCCTAATCTCATTCTCAGAAATTGCCAAATTAGTGTTATTAAAATTTGGATACATGTTCACCTGGAGGCATGCTTGGTCTGCAAAAGTAGAGGGCACACAGGCAGCAGTTTTTAGTATCAGAAGCAACTGGAAACAGAGCTCTAAGGTGAAAATAACAATATTGATTCCAGTTCATGTTACCAGTTCTCACAGTAGAGTTTTTATCAGCAAATATCGTTGTCTTCTTACATCTTTTTTTCACTAATAGAATGAGAAGATCGCTAGAAGAAGGGCAGAACTTCTAGCAGAACAAAAAAAAAGGAAGGAGGAGGTAAGAAAACAAAAGGGTACAAAAGCAATTTTAAGTAGAAGTGTTTGCGCTCGTATCATAGAAATTTCTACAGCTTTTACTCACAATTGGCAGAGCAATGTGGAATATTAAATGTGTGGTAGACTGCCAGAAACCTCTGCTTTCCAAAATAATTTGAAAAGTTGTTGAAATTGTTTAAGAAGCTGTTGACTCATTCCACTAAAACCAATTCTCAATATGTGCTGAAGTCAGCAAAATACTTATAAGTGTGTTTAACTTACCTCATTTGTAAGCGTAAAAGTAGCCCTACTAATTGCAATTAGATATTTGCTTTAAGTCCCCTGTCAAATCCACGGTTAATACCAAATAGGATTGTACCAGGATTTCTGCCCAAACTCAATTACAGAGGTACAACAGCACTATGCAACACCTCTGTAATTTCTTTTGAAATAGGATTTCAGCATTTACTAGACCTTTTCCTGCAATAAGGAGTGCCCCTAAAATGTTGCTGAATGGTTCAATAATTTCTTGAATTAGTGAGTTTTGTAATTAAAACAACAATAACAAGAACTGGAGTAGTATACGTTCCCTCAAAGCATCTGCATAGAAGACATAGAAGTATTCTACATTTACAGGTTTTAGAAGATGGGGAAAATTATGAAAACAGTGAGGAGGAAGATGAGACTGCAAATGAAGACATTGAAGCTATACTTGAAGAGGAGTTCTTCGAAGAAGAAGAAGAAGAGCCTGAAGAAGAACAGGAGATTGATGCTGTTGAGTGCATGCAAAATGAGATTGTAGAAAGGTTTGATTCAGAAAGAGAAAGCATAGAAGGTGTACAGGTACCTATCCACTATGCATTTTATTACGCTATATGATTTTAAAATGATATTATAGCGTATGGTTATGATACAAGAAGTCTTCATTTTTATTTTAGTCGTCAGACTTCAAAGTGTAAACAATATTGCTGCTGACGTCTGAAAACTGTATTGAGAAGTTACCTGCTTTAAAAAGTATACGAGCTGTAAGAATAATAGGTGAATTGATGCAGGCAGCCAAATCTGAAATTCATGAACAACATTTCAAATATACTTTTAAAGGCAAAATTCTAATAACAGAATCACATCCTGGGACTACTGGGACTACACACTATTATGTAATATTCCTTCGTTGCAGCTTACTCAACATTTTTCCCATTGTTGTTTTTTAATTCCAAGAATTTTTAATGTGTTTATGAATAAGTTTATATAACTTAATACTTCTGATTCGTTTTCCAAGACTTCTGGTTAACTAATTCTTTAATTTATGGTCCCCTTTGACATGGTGCAATCTTCCTCTTTTATGGAAGAGTAAATTGTGACATGAAAACATTGTAGCACTTGTGTTTATGTTTTTACATTTTAGTTGAAGAAGCTGGGGAATAATAAGTCACCAGAGAGTAGCAATGTTTTAAGCAGTTGCTAAATATGTCATCTTAAATTGCCTTGAGAAGGGAATAATGATATTTGATTATTTTTTATAAGATATACTTCTAAAGCTTTTGCTTATCATAGTGGATTTCTCAATGTGATTTATTAGTTTTTCAGTTTCTTTCAAAATATGGTGATACTTAATATAGTCTGACTAATTTAAAACTTCAATGGAGAGGAAGATCAATTTTCATCTCAAATCAAGTATCGCTGATTTACGGTGGCTGAGAATTTGCTCAAGATATTCTCAACAGTTCATAGAAAATCTTACTGAAAATCTGAACATGTTTATCATTCTAATATTTTGGGTTTTCTTCATTAATCAGGAAGAACTTCAAAATTTCTTAATACCACAAATGGAGATAAATGGAAGACGGAAGCTTCGCATAGTACGCTACCAAATTTATTGCAAGTTGAATTCTTTAGTGGAAAATCGTGGAAGCATTTTTGAAAAGTGTTACCCAATAAGTTTGCCACTTGCACATAAGATGCTAGTTTTCTCATACAAATTTCCAAGCTCTTTCAATCAGTGGGACCCAATCAAGGTAAAAAAAAACCAACATATGAGTCAGTACGTAATAATACCAGTAATACTTAATAAAAACGATGTAGGTTGCTCCAAATATAATTCCTCCTATTTATTTCCATGGAAACTACAACAGTTACAAAGAGCGCAACAACACTGATAGAGCAAATTCTCAGATACAAAATGCTATTTTCAACAGTCACCACTATTAGCTATGCATTTTTGCAAGTGATGAACAAAAGCCTGCATCCTGTGCTTGGAATAGTCTGCACTAGCAGAAGTGACACACTGTCACTGTTGCAACTGCTGAAATGCACCACTCACTACCTCACTGTGTACACATCTGCTCTTTGGTCTCCATCAACATTCAGCAAGCATCAGTGAGTGCAATTTTTTTCCACATGGGGGAGTTCAGTGACACACCTTTGCTTCCATATTAGATGCCATTAGATTCCATCACGTTCCATAACAGACTGCCCCTCTGCTGCCATTTGCCACACAGCAACAACACATAATGGAATATTGACGGGAAGGTTCACCCTCTACTGCCATACCACCACCACTGTCCACTTCTGATGTTTTGGGCCAACATAATAAAACAGGAGAAATGTTGTACATTACTGAATCAAAACTACACTACTGAATAAACACAAAATACATCAAGCCTTGGTAATACGAAGTGTTAGACTATGTAGATGGCTGTCAACCCTTGAAGCAGCAAAAACTGTAAAACACCATATGTATTAATGTATTAAATGTTAAATATTTTTAATTCATCAGCAGTAATACTTATCAATACGTATGAATTTTGAAGAGCAGTAAATCTAATTTCATACTTTACCAGAGATCTGGAAAGTCGAGGTCAGAAAGTATTCATGTCTATTTATATCAAGTGAGGTCCTTACTGGTTCCTCTGCGCTAGACCTTGACATTCATCCTGTTGAAATAACTACATTTTTGCTATTCCATTTCTCCAATTTATTCATTTGTGCTGTGTGGTGTTTGTGTGTGTGTTTTTGTTGTTTTTGGTTTTTGTGTTGTTTTTTTTTTACCAACTAAAAAGCAATGGTTGAGTTGGAAGAAAGAAGGAAGTCCTAGGAAGCCATTAGATGAAATCAGAGAAGTGTGCTGACAGTAAGAAATGTACATGCTATCAATAAGGAAAGAAAAATAAGATCATTTTGAGGGTATTTTAGGGTGTATGAAGGAAATGATTAAATTGATTAAGGACTAGAGGGTTTTTTGAAGAAGGGCAAGTAGAATATATGACGACTACATTTAGATTAAATTGAGGAGGGGAAGTAGTTATGTAACTGATGAGATAAGCAGAGAAAAATGATGAGCTGAGAGAGGAGTGTGAGCAAATACACAGTAGATGAGACTCCAGGCATTCTTATGAATTGAAGGCAAGCACTCAGAAATGACTTCATGTGAGAATAGGAACCTAGGAATTAAGAAGGTCTGTCAAGGTAATGCCATTCAGTAAACAGACACTATACTGTAGCAAGATCATCTTAACTGTAAGTTTACTAACTCTTCAAAGAATAGTAATAGATTTGTGATGTATGTTTTCCTTCTGCAGAAGAAGCTGAGTTGGCATCTCCTTCCATATGTATTGCCCATGACTACTGATTTTTTCCTTAATACATTTCAATTTGCTCAATACAAGCTCAGATTTACTGCATTGTAGATGCCAGGACTCATCCTGGAGGCCTTAAAAAAAAAAAAAAAAAAAAAAAAAAGTCACTTTTTCCACATTCCTTTTTTTGTGGAAGGACAGCAATAGGTTACACATCAGTCGGTAACAATTTCACTTCTGAGTCCCCTTTGAAGTGTAAGGTGAATGCCATCTTGTCTTTGCAATCTTTGTTCTACAAATGTCTCTAGTTTGCTCTAAAACAACTTTTGACACTGCAAGGCAGTTCCTCCAAGAAAGGCTATAACAAAAGACGTGACTAAATTCTTCCATAGCTGTGGTGCAAGAAATTCATGTAGTATTTCTGCAATGACCAGTTATACATATATATTTATCCTAAATAGAAATATCATAGAATCTTTGAAAATTAAAACAAAACAAAACATATTGTTATATCTCTGCGATTACTTTTCTGATGGACAGAAAGTGTTACGGTACCACCTGCTGGAAATAGTGAATATTCTTTCTCCCCTCGGTGTTCACCTTTTTGTACAAGAATTGCATATAGGAATTCCACAGGCTTGTACAAAATATTATATCTCTATGTTTTTCAGAATACAGAGTGCAGTTGGTACTTTTTTTACTTGCCCATAAAGCTACTTCTGTGGGATGGTGAGTGAGGAGGCTATGCCAAATCTAATCAACTGCTTCATATTTTGTATATTCTGCAGCTAAAGGAAGGAGAGATAATCAAGCCAGCACAAAACTATGAAACCACACTCTTTCCTGTAATTCATCGACAATATGTTTATTTTTTTTCAAGTAAAAAAAACAGAGAAACATTTATGAACAATCCCATCAAATATATTTGTCAGCCAAAGCCTAAACCACCTGTGCCAGTTAAGATTGCAATCGTGGGACCTCCAAAATCTGGGAAGACTACAGGTAGGAGCCAGTATTCTCTACAAAGCAAAAGATTATCTAATGATTGAGGCTGTGTCTACCATGGATGCTATTAAAAAACTCATGAACCTTTAATATTTTAGGTCTTCCTGTTTTTCATACTAGGCATAGAATCCTATAGTTACACTCTCTCCTGTATCATTTTACAGTCAGGTACTTAAGCATTTCCCATCTTAATTTTATCCCAGCTTCTTATGAAGTTGTTATTGACATAGACTGGTGCTTAGAAAATCTACACTTGCATTACTTAAACACTTTTTATTATTTCTAGTTAATTGCTAGTTGGTTCTTATTTCTTTCAATCAATATGATGAAAAGAGTATTTCTAGGATCATGGACCAGAACCTGAAACTCCACATCTACCAATCTGTTTCCTAACTTCTAGATTTAAAAGCGTCTTCCCTCTTTCTCTCTTCTCCTTCCATGACTTCTTCAATCCCCAGGTCTCTGCTTTTAACTAGAGAAGAAAATTCAGCTTAGATCACAACTTATGATTAGCATAGAGTGTTAGAAAAAGAAGAGAAGGGTTTAAATGATTTCATAATAAAGAAGAAGGAGGCAGTAGAATAAGTATATTATCTAAGATACTTACTATGGCTGCTGAGGTTTGAGATAAACTGAATAGTGTCAGTGCATTGGGCACACTCTGCACGCATGGAAAGGTTTGGGTTCTTTGAAGACCTAACCAGAGCTAGGTACCTGCTTACCAAGGTTACGTATTGGAAA
>PPHD01016011.1:0-10764 GCA_002909625.1 Bambusicola thoracicus
AAAAAAAAAAGAAAATTGTAATAAAGATCATACATAAGACAGGAAAACATACACATCCAAAACAGCAGGTATCCTTTAACAATTATGTCCTAAAGAGGGGAATAATTTAGAGGTATGGAAGAAAAAAACAGTAACAAAACAATGATTGCCAAAGATGGTAGAAGAGGCTAATCAGAGGTGTTCTACTGGACTCTACAGAATTAGCAGAATACTGCCCTGTAGTGCTGTTTTCACTGTGGTGAACAGCAGCAACAGAACTATTCACCTGGAGTATATGACAGATTTTCCATAAATCACACAAGTGCTTTCTCTTAATTATAAGAATGATAATTTGTATGTAAATATGTACCTAATAACATAATAATTGGTCATGTAAATAAATTGCATATACCTCACCTGCTAGGAGTTTGGAGAAGGTGGCTTTTGAAGTAGGCTTTATGTTAAGTTGAAACAAAGCATATATGAACAAAGCAAAAAGATCACACTACTTAAACCCTTTGGAAGCATAAGTGGAGAAATGAACATTACTGAGAGGTGAAATGGCACACAAATAAATCACAGAAGTAGGAACTAGATGGAAATGCTCTGAATTCAGTGAGCTGAACTTGCAGTATACTTACGGGAAAAAGATTTGGGAATTATCGCATGAAAGTCCCTAAAGCCTTCTGCCCCATATGCAGCTGCAATAAAGAAGGCAAACAGGATGCTGACTTGTAGAACTGCTAGCAGTAAATGTAAAAGAAGATGGCATTATTGCTATACAAGAAATACATAGGAGAAAGAGCTACCATCACAGAAGCAACACAGACAGTTCAGAGCAAAGCAGTAGGACAGCAAGCAGAGGAATTCAGACCTCCCTCTGATGACTCTGATTTGTGAAAATGCCACGTTTTCCAAAGCATCCAACAAGTTTTATCATGTTTTCTAAAAGCATAACCTTTATTGGGCATTCCCCTTGCTTGTAGGTTAACTCCTACTGAAGTCAAGAGGAACTTTGGCTGAAGCATCTAGAAAAAGGGCAAAAAGGAGCAGAGCACCTAGCCCAGATTTCTCCCAGTCCCAAGGAAACCACAGCCCCTGCACTGAGAAGACCTTTTGTTGCCATTCTCTCTTTGCATGGTGGAGATATCTTCCTTATCTGTGCTCAGTTCTAGTGGCTGCAGTTGTAAAAGCTAAATTACATTGTCTTCTTTGCACGTCTGATGAGCTTATATAATGGAAGAACAGAGAGTTAGGTTATACATATAATTGTGTGCTGGCACATTTTTTTGTATTTCTGATGCCAGTCCTCAGAATGTATCTACACAAAAGCAGTTGCATGAACACACTATAGTGCACATGTTATGAGTTGCCAAGTGCAAATTAACATGGCCTGGGGTATGTTGATAGTGGTAATGATACAGTTCATTACTTGCTGTTAGCAGTGACAGAGATATTGATCTCCTCAAACTTCACTAAAGCTCTGCAGCAATGCCTCTGGAGCAGCACAGCTCCCCTGAGCAATGCAGCTATGCATAAAGCAGAGCTGACACCCAGATGTCCCTGCAGCAATGCTCACCAAGGGTTTGCTTTGGGTGGGAAGCTCACTTTAGGGACAAGAGCCGACGCATGGTGAGGTCACATTCCTACCCCTGGCTTCTCACAGAGAATTTACAGGTCTAGTTAGCAAACAGAATCTCTTCATGCTCAAATTTAGCACATTTTGCAGGCCTGTTTTTCAAAAGAAAGTTATTGTAAAAAGATTCACTGATGAAGGAGAAGGAAGAGGGAAGAGAACCACTCCAGCAGAAATACTCAGGACTTTTGTTGAGTCTGACTGAGAAATATGGGGGGGGGGAAAAAAAAAAAAAAAAAAAAAAAAGCTGCACAGCTTTATCTGGTGACTTAGACTGAAAAAAAGTAATACAATACAATTTTCTATTTCTTCTGTGAGAGATGTTCTGTCCCTCCCTTACTACAGTGGGCAAAATCACTCCTGGGGCACAACTAGCTGGGAATCAGATCTTTCAGATACACTGATTAAGAACATTGCATTTGCACAGGTTTCTCAAACAGTCACTCAATACAGTCTTTGTAGAAATAGTGTCTGGTAAATTCATGTCCTTATACACATACATGCAGGCATTAATTACCTGTACAATAATTCATTCTAACAATTTTTCATTGGCTCTTCTAACACCATCAAAGCCTTACTTATTAATTGACTTAAGTTCTGTTGGAGATCCCCTTATAAGGCTCTATGTTTTACTCTCTTCGTACCCTCTCTGTACACCAGTACTGTCTTTGTACCGGTGTGATTTGCGAATGCCTATACCAAGCCCTTTTTTTGTGTGCAAGGAATGTAGAGTGCATCAGTGTCACTGTATTGCCTGCTCTGCCCTCCCCTCCCTGTTGACCTATCCACACTGTGGAAAATTCAGCCAAAAGCAGGGCAGCCTGCGGGTTTCTTGTGCTATCTGATGTCTAATGAGAGTTTCACTCTGGATTTTCTGAAGAGCATTTGAAATTGATGTCATGAAGAGTGCCTGCCATGACAAAAGGTGGCTTATGCAAAAGTATTTGGACAAAAAAGAACTGACATGTCAAGGCGAAGAGGGGTGACAATACAATTTATCTGTCTTTTCAGATCCAAGCACTGTTTCCTTGGGAAGGGCACTGTAGTTGGCTCAGCATGGCACTCAGGCTGGGACACCCAGAAAGGCGTTGAAGAGGGATGGGGGCCTGAATCACACTTCCCTGGAAAGAACTGAGCAATGCCAAGAGGGAAGGCAGTTGTTTTGCAATGAGCGAAAGAGTTTGTTTGTGGGGAGAAAGGAGAAACCAAATGGACTTCCTTGGAAACAGGAAGGTTTGGAGGAGCAGCTTTTAAAGGACAAGAGAGTAGGCAGCTGGGGAAAAAGCATGTGTAGGATTAGTGATTTGTCTTCAGCTCCACGTGGGCTCCCTCCCACATACAAATGCCTTTCAAAGTTTTGTGAAACTTTGGTACTAGCACAGTTTTGAGTGCCTGGGCTAAAGCCTGATTTGAAAGAGAACTTCACATCCCAACTCATATCTTCTCTGCTGGGATTTTTAAGGAAGAAATATAATAAGACCTGGCTATCAAAGGTATATAGGGAGTAACGGAGGAAAACAGATCATACTGAAGTTGCTGAGGAATTTGAAGAAATACCTAACTCCTATTGATTTTTTACTGGGATTTGAGTACCTTTTATTGCAGTGAAGGTACTTAACTGCATTGTGTGGCATATACATGTCTTAAAGAGTTGTCCTTCAGTCTATCTTTGAAAGTAAGCACAATAATCTAATTTTTGGTCATGGCATTACTCTATGCAAATTCTTGCTCATACTTAGCAGCAAATAGCAAAGAAAATTCCTCTTGAAGTTGTTCCAAATAATTTGAGTGCATGCAGTTTTTTGTTTGGATGGCTCATTTGTTACATCAAGACAAGTCAGAAGTGTTTCGTTGATGTTAGTTGATGATTAACAGTAGCTTAAAAGTCCATCAAGAGTTTTGCATGCAGACACCACAGCTATTCAAGCAGTAGACAGATGAAGCTGCAACAGTATTTGATTCATTTGAGCAGTGGATTGAGAGCATTATGGCGAGAAGGAGAAAGCCTTTAGCGTCATTTGTGCTAGCAAATTATATAAAATGCTGCTACTAAGGTTGAACAAGATGAAAAAAGCGTATTAGACTGAAATAAACCACCCCAACATATGAGGCTGTCAACAAAAGCAGCCAGGATCTCTTCCTGTTTACATAAGTGCAAGATACAGGTAAAATAGAGTATTGCAAGCAATTCTATCTGCTACTTCTTTGATAAGGCACAACAGGTACTCTGTTCTGTGCATCAAACCTTCACACGTGGCTATGACCTGGAATCCATACTTTTTCCTTTTCTTTTCATGTCCTACTCATTAACTGTGGCATCAGTTCTATTCATACAACAGAAAGGTACTGCAGGTAGAGGATGCTGTTCTCAGGAATACAAGACACACAGTAGGTTGGTTGTACACAGAATATTTAAGGATTCATTTTTCACTGGAAAAGCTTGACAACAGAAACGTTCTTGTCTTTACCTAGCATCTTTACCTTATGAGCTTCTAAAAGGGACATGAAGAATGACATAGCTGTAAAAAGAATAAAAGCCAACAAAAGGCCTGGGCAGAGCAATCAGGATGAGCTATGCAACAATCTAAGCCCACAGTAAATAAAATTCAGAAGATGCATCGTGGCAAAGCATGTTAGACATGACTGTTTTGCCAGTCTTTTCTACATACAGCACTGCACGGCCCAGTTTATCAGGCATTTGTGGTACCTGAATGTGCAAAAAGCTGAAAGTTAGAGATCAGCTCAGAACTGCCTGAAAGGCTAGAACCTATGATGAGACTTAATTGCTATGGATAAAAATAATTAGTAAATAAAATAGGCTGTATGCAGCCCATGTTGCACAAACTGTTGCACAGGGTTTTGTTTAGGAAAGGAGCCAGCACTTGCTGTGTTACAAGACAGTGAGAGCACAAACACCGGGGAGGTGCGTGTCTGAGGCTGGTGAGGAAGCTGATATAGAGCAGGCAGCTTATCACTTCACTTGCGAGTCCTGAGTTCTATACTGCAGGCTGCACTGTGGCAAAAAGGGGGTGGCAGATAAAAGTGACAGCTTTTTAATTAGAAGCTCTCAGCTGGATTTTTAAAGGGACACAAAAATTACAGAAAGACGTGTAACAGCACAACCCACAGAGGCACACATGTAGGTACAGCAGACTGGGTACACTGGATAAGAAGACTGTCCCTGCGGGGTCAGAACTGCCCCCCCTTTGACAACAAGTGCCAATCAGCCCTTGGCAGCCAATTTTGCCCCACTCTAATTTTGGCTTCCAATCAAATATTATTCCAGAAAGACAGGCGTCCTCAGATAAGCTATCTCTGGTGGGACAACCAGCACAAGGTGCTCCACCCTTCTCATCATCCTCCACCACTGTTTCCTCCCACTGCTGCCCAGCTGTGGGCACCTGCAGTGCAAGCCCCAGTGCCTGCCTGCACGCCTCGGCTTCAGCAGCACACTGCAGGGAGCAAAATGCATCAACACAGCTTTCTGGGGCTGCACGGAGATCAGGCTGCAGGGAAGGCAACTGAACGAACAAGTAACCAGCAAAATGTTCTCTCTTGGTGTAAAAATAAGGGACTCTAGCTCCACTGCGCAGACTCCCAGTAAGCTCCAGTGGCTTAGCCATAGGAATCCTTTAATGTACCAGTGAGGATGGATAGGTTACAGACAAAGTCACTCACATGACTGAGGCTAAGTGCTTTTGACAGTGGGTTGGTGTTTCAGCAGGAAACCATCCAAGAGCCTGATCTAGTTTGTGTTTATAGTTAGTTTTTATCACGCTACTTGCTGGTACATCTCGTACTGGGTTTGTGTTGTTCTTTCAAAGAAATAGTAATTACCTGGCTGCTTGATGTTCATCTGAATTGCCAATGAAACAAAGTTTTGAAGGAGAGAGAAAGAGCATTATCAAGAATCACAGAATCATAGAATCACAACGTTGGAAAAGACCTACAAGATCATCTAGTCCAACCATTCTCCTGTCACCATTACTACCCACTAAGCTACTAAACCATATCTTGTAGCACCTACAAGACATACTGAACCTATTTCTCAAGTTCCGCGTGTAACCCGTGCTTCCTCTGTAAGGAGCACTGTGTCCTTCACTGGCCACAAGACAGAGAAGCTAAGGAAACTGCTACAGGCTTGTTGGTAACAGCCCTTCTTGATACTTTTCTGTTATGAAAAATAAGCTGGGAAAGGATTGAAGGAAAAAACTGAAGGGAAAGGTTTGCTTACAACCTATAACAAGAATAGAGCTTGTCATCCTCAACAACTTTGTCTCATCTGATTTTTTTATGTGGGCATTAAAGGATGAGGAAGTACCAAAAGGGCATTTAACAAGAAATTTTTAAAAAGCAAAATAACCTCAAGTAACTATGCACAACAGTGAGGTTAAAACACTCCAAACATACGAAAATATTCCTGGCTCACAGAGGTATATTTGTGTGGAAACATGTTTACGTGCTAAGTTTGTTACTGGTGAAGCTGCATCCTCCAGAAATTCCATAAACACTGCACTTTACACTCTTCCCATCACGGTTGTCCAAGAGAAACAGTGTCTCATACATTCCATAACCTAACATCTATAAGGCATCCCTCTTCTCTAACATTTCCACAAGGCATATTTAGGTGAAATTCATAGCTGATTACCTTTCTTCAACTAATGCAACAAAATTCTAGCTAAAGGAAGTCACATGTGGCAGCCTGGGAGAAGGAGAAAACAAGAGCTTTGTAATCACAAAGGCCCCTTGTAGTTCATGCAGAGTGTGCATCTGCAAAAAAGTCTGTTTTGGAGAAAAGGAGTGACTAAGACAAGATTCAACAGGGACACCAAAGACACTCTTTACAGATGAGAGAGACAAGTATTGTCTTACAAAAAGCAATATGAACATCACTGGAAGCCGTCCTCACTGTGCTACAAACCTGGGGATTATGGGCATCGCCAACCAAAGCAAAGGACTTAGCAAATGCAGAAACATAGAGGGTAAAATGTAACTGCATGCTTAATGGGATTGAGTACATACAAAGGATGTGAACACCAGTTAGAGGGGGAATTTTAAGCCTAACTGAACATGGGAAAAGCTTGTGAAATCTGAACATGTACACATGGCACTGGTCAGATCTGTACCAGATGAAGATGGTGGTCACTGCTCTGCAGAAGAGCTAGTGCTTGGGAGTCATCCTTGGTCTGTGGAAAGAAGGGGAGGACACAGCTCCCAGGCTTGCCACTGTGGTACAGGGAGGGCACAGGGGTGGGAAAGGAGAACTGTTTGCACATTGCTTCAGAGCACCTAAATTTGCCTTGCCCTTCATGCAAAACTAGCCTTTGCACTTTCCCCTTTTCATGCTCCAACTGAGTGGACTACACAGACATCTTTCATTTTGTCCCTGGAGTGGTACACATCCTCCATGGCTCAGGATCTGGCCTTGTCAGTCCTCCCTTTTGCACATTTACACTACGCCTTCTCAGTCAGTGAGACAGATGCAGGGACTTTTACTGGGGACTGTTTAGCTACTGTGATGATGCTTTGAGTGCTATCTGACACAAATGTCAATAGTTCCCCAGCTGCAAAAGGGTTAGTAGATCTAAAATTAGATTAAGCAGCTGTGTTTAGGTTTGGGGAGGTGCCTATGGGTGCTGGGCCAATGCTGTCCGTTGTCAGTCTGCTCTTTCAATAAGAGGTTGGAGGTTGAAATGGAGAGGAATCTTGCTATTTCAACACTTAAGAGAGAATATTTGATACCAGTTTTATTGAATGGCCTACTGTCAAAACAAATTCCAGAGCCGGTTCTCCTCCACTGGACAGTGAACAAAACAACCAAGGATATTGGAAGTTGGTTCTGGATTAAAGAAGATCAAATGCAGTCTTCACATTACAGTAGCAAGTTAGATGATCTCTCTCAGGACTGTACAAAGAACATAATCCTGAGGTAGCTTGCTTTAGTCATACTACTCCTGAGTGCTGTTATTTTTCTAGAAGTATCTACTTGACACTACTGAAGTAGTTTTTGTGTTGCAGAAATATTGCCAGAAGGTTTGGCAATGTAAACAGCTGCTTACCTGATCACAGTGTGCTCAATAGTCCACTGAATGGAAATCCTAGTCTACATCTGGGGAAGAAGCATAAGCTGTTCTACAAAAATCCTAAGGAAATTCCCTGAATATGGGTATACCAGCTAGGTCTTGAGGAGAAAAATATCAAGACAAAATTAATTCCTTCTCATCATATATTACAGTAAGTGCTTTGCCACAGGATCTAGAGTCAATCAGTCTTCCATGCTGGCTGGCAGGGAACTCCCAATGACGCTGGGAGACTCTCGAGAGCTGAAAGATCTGACTTATTCTGGAAGTCTACAGAACAAGTCTGTTCAGTCCAAATTTTTGAAGGACTTGTCTTTCCTCACTTCCTTGGCCAGTTTTCTTGTCTGCTTTTTCATTGTTTTTACCTCAGGAAAAACAAACTCTCTTTACCTTCACTGAACAGAATTTATTCTTAACTATATTAGCACTGTGATAAGTTACCCTTGACATAGTTTTCCTTTTTGTGAAGCAATTGCAATGTGTACTGTTTCCTTGAGTCTTTGAACACAGTGCTAAGAGAAAAACCTTAATTTCATTAGCTTTCTCTAAAAGCTGAATCAAAAAGAAGAACTGGTTATTCCAAAAATCCCGCTTTCTCAGAATGAAGTGAAAAAAGTTCATGACAGAAGTTCAGGCTAAAGAATTTTATGTATATAAAAGATACTACATCAGGAACTGCCTTTCCTCCTTTTATGTTCTGTTACACAAATGCAAAAGAGATCAGAATGGAGTCTCGCAGCTAGAGCACTCGGACGCAGGTGGCCATAACTTTTTGTGCTAAGTGTATATAATTCCACTGAAGGCATTAGCGGTGGAGATACGGTGACTGATATTCATAGAAGGTAAAAACAGTCTTTGAGAATCTCTTCTAATTTCAGAGGCCACATATAAACCATTAGGAGGTTTATTTTAGTAAGGCCATTCTTCCCTAAAAATAGTTCAGAAGGAGATGACACCCAAAGTGGTCAAGCTTGTGGCAACTTCCTAGCTCTCATCTCTAAGTGCACCTCAGTGGTGATTTGGAACTCCTGAACTTAGGAGTCCCAATTAATGTTCTGGAGGATGTCCCCAAGACCAGAAGGGAGCCATGCTGCAGAAGAATGCTCTAAACTGAAGCTACTTGGACTATGGGTGCAGCTGTTAAGCCTCCAGATGAGAAAGGCCGATACAGTTAGCTACTGAGATCCAGCTTCCTCAATCCTTTAGCAATGCCTAAGGCTGGTGAATGTAAAATAGTGTTTTAAGATTATTTACCTCTTTGTTGAATGAGTAATTTGAAATTTGAAACTCACTGGAAACACAGTCAAGATCACAATCTCCAAACAGTCACAAACACCATGCTGAGTATCAGTATCTTACATCAAAATGCAACCGTTTTCTTCACATGGATAGATCAGCAAAGCATCTAAGCCAACATGTTTCTGGCAGAGCTTTGAGGGTTACAAGGGTTCAAAGCTTACAGAATAGTAGTTGTTGAATTAAAAGATCGTCAGTAGCACTGTTCTTGAGCCCACTGTCATAAATTGCCCCAAACTGACTGTTACGATCAAGTGAAACCTACATAACTCAGACCACAGAAATTCCTTCATGAAGGACTTAATTTCCGGCTGTACTATCAAGTATCAAGTTTTAAACAGCAAACAATCAAACATTGATTGAATTTCTCTAAATTCTTCCACTCATTTCAATACACCTACCTTTTTTTTTTTTTTTAAAAAAAAACAACTGCCTATCAATAAGAGATTTTTACAGAAAGCAACTAATGTTTCGTGGCTCTTCAGCTGGAGGCACTAACAAAACTAGACGATCAGAAAACACAGATCAGCCTGAAAAACACTGATAACTGAGAAATCAGACCACTGTCTCACATTCTGTATCTAAATTTTGGGCATCTGGAAACGAGATCCACTCTCTGTTCAGCATGCACATTCAGGCAGGTATGTGTTAGCCTCTCACAAACTCTTTGCCATGACCTGCAAACTGATGAGTGAAGAGGTAGATAGCAAAAATTGACATATCATATTTTGAAATATCAATTGACATATTAGCGAAATATTGACATACCCTGGTTTCAAAGCTCCAGAGTTGATTCAGGCATTGCTTCCCTGCAGCAGAGGGAGATTTCCAAATGCATGTTCCACCACAGCACCCTACAGAACACAAGCAACTGTGCAGTGGAGGAGAGTAATAATTTGAATTATTTGGGAGTTCAAGTCCCCTTGATTTACAGTTGTGTTTAGACTTTTAACACAACCTGAGCTTCTCAGGATGAGTAGAAAAAAAAGAAACCCACACTAAGAATGCTGTTGAACTTGAGTCCAATTGCAGCCATAGCTGAGAAACATCACAGCTTCCTCCTTGTCCTGCTTAACAGGAAACCTCTATCTGCTGTTCCTCTAACTCCTTCCACAAACACTCAGAGTAGTCTGGACATATTACCCATTTCCTCCCGACCCACAGTTGTTTATCTCCTTAGCATCTGTCATGGCCTAGAAGTATGGACCAAGTTCTATACCAGCTGCTATGATGTAAATTTAGATCAACCAAGCAGAAAGACTTCTAGAAAACACCAGAAAAAGAAAAGAAATGTGCACCATTAAGTAATGGGTGCCCCAGAAGTAGTAGTAGTGAAGTCTGAGGGAGCGCTTTCCCAGCTGCTGAAATCTCAAGAAAGCTGCATCACCTCCTTGTTCTTACCCATGGCATTTTTCAAATGCTACTTAACACACACGCACTGAGCTACTAAAATTTTTTTTTTCAGGGGTGTTCTGTCGCTTTGTTGTTGTTGTTGAAAGGGCAGTGCACTGTAAGGCTTAAAGGTCTGCTCAGCTTCCATGCCTTCCTCCACATTCAAGTTCAGGAACACATCAGGGCTTTATCTCTGTTGCAGTAGTATCACAGGAGACCTTTAAACAGGCTGCCATCTCTCATTGCATTGGTGGTTATTCAGTTTGGGACTAGCTTTAACTGTGTAGAAAGACATTATCTGAAGTTCCTGGGCCAGAAGCCTCATGACTTTCTGTCATTTCTCTTCCCTATTTATAAATCTTTTCCTTTTTTTTCTCTCCG
>PPHD01016012.1:0-15779 GCA_002909625.1 Bambusicola thoracicus
AAAAAAAACCACCACAAAACAACAGAATTCCACTGATTTTATTCATGCCCAATTTAAAACTGTTCTGAGAAATGATTAGGATCTGACCCAGTGAACTACTTCTGTAAAAACCCAAGTACACAGACCAGGCATCCTCAGAGAACTAGAGATCCATTAAATAAACTAGTATTTCAGATGCTATTCCAAATAGCTTTCCCAACCAACTGTATTTCATGTTCTCTGAGTTGCAGAACACAAACAGCTTGAGGAATTGTGTTTCAGAAGCATGTATGAAGGCACTTCAAAATTAGGTACACTTCCAAGATCACAACATGGACATATTCAAGCTGTACTAGCACATGGCAGTAGACAGAAGCTATACTCATCAGATAACCTATCGACTTCTCTTATTAAACATGCTGGAGGAAATAACATAAAATAAAAAGTGTTACTAATCTTACCCATCAGACAAGAAATCACTTTGAGCTGGGTACCCTCCTCACAACCTGGCCATAGCACTAAGCCACATTTGTCAGCACAGCTTAAGATTTCCCAATTAAACTACCCAGCACTGAATTGCTCTGGATGGGTAAGCTTGGGGGACTGCCTCTTATTTCTTAGTAAAAAAGGTAAGATAAGAATAGGACAAAGAAAAAAAATAAATATGTTCACACAGAGAGGCTCCTTGCTGTCAGCCATACTTTCTTCTTTTCCCCACCCCCATCTGAAAAGACGTGGCAGTGTGTTTTAGTTACTCCAAAAGACAATCAATCACTACTAAATTATCTACACAGTCATATAAACAGATATATATTTTAAATCTATAAAGAGATTTTCACATTGAGCAACAGCCAACACCTTCAGCTACGACAGCATCCAGGGGAAATGACTTCCTCCACTGCTTACTCACTCACACAAAATCTTGCCACGTCGAACTTCCCACAGACAGCATAAACACACACAGGCTGTCCTGAATAGAAACAGCAACCAAACACAAAAAAAGCTTATAGAGCCCAGTTCCAGATTCTACTTAAGACCAAGCATATTTACCTCCTTCTAAAGATATGGACATAGAGAAACTCAAGATGTAACTAGCTTCAGCAACACGATAACAACAGACTGCCTAGGTTTTATCAAGTTCCAACAAGAGACACACAGATTCTGTCTGGAAATCACACAAGAAAGGTCAGAGAATCTGCTAAACTGAAAGCTTTTCCTGGGTTTATTCGCTACAAATGTCACTGCACAGAAGGACAAAACTTCTTGTCTCTGTTAGCCCCAGTTTACTTCCTTCCCCAGGGCCTGCACACCACTAGAACAAACACTTCTCCACAACTAACTGCTACTAGAGGACTGGTTGTCATCTTTTTATCCAGAGAATTGCTCTATTTACGCAATGCTCTGCTGCACCAATACCACTGTGAAGATGTAACACTCCATTAAGTACACACAGAAGGTAACAGAATAAGCATCACAATCTCAGCTACCTGACAGGGAACTGTTAACTTTATATTCATTTTGAGACACCCTGCTTGGCAATGTAGCAGCTGGAAAGGGGTGCTGTTACTCCCCAGGGCACTCTACAACATCATTTTTGCAAACAACATTTGGCACACATACCTATACACATACAGACATGCAAAAAGGAGCATAGCTACATGCATTACACTTACTTTTTATAAATACATTCTGGAAAAAGAAAGCACAAGGTGACACCAACCCCAGCTCCGTGCCCAAACGGCACACGATTAGCACCTGTCTCCCCATTACCTGAGGCCACACGTCAGTCAGCGCTGTACCAGGTGCTGCTCGGAGCCCCGCGAGACGCCCGCCCGCCGTGCCCCCACACACGGGTGGATTCACCCCCCCACACACGGGCTGACACCAACTCCCCTGACCTCCCGCCCTCGGGCTGGCTCACAGGGCGATCCCTAAGCACCCCGGCACCGCTACGAAGCATCCGCTGCTCCCCACACGGGGCACAGCCACGATCTTCCCTCCCTCTGCCCTCAGCAAAAAGCAGCGGCCGCGTGCCGTGCTCCGGGACGGCCGTTAGGGCCGTTACCTGGGCGCGGCGTGCAGCCCTCACCCGACAGAGCGCGCGCCACCCGCTCACCCGAGTGCCACGTCTGAGCCCGCCGCGCGCCACCGCCACGCGGCCCCCCCCCCGCTCGGGAGCGCGCCCGACAGCGCCTGCGCACTGCCCGCAACGACGCTGTGCCCTTAGCGGCTGGGAGGAAACAGCTGGGAAAGGGCGTCCGCCTCACGTTTCATTACTTTTTTTTTTTCTTTTTTTTTTTACATATACGTATATTATATATATACATATGTGCATTTTTAGCATCATAAGGCTGCCGAGCTTGCCGCGTCTGCCTGCCTGAGGCGGGACCTGCCCGCTAGCTGCCGGCTATGAGGAAAATCGGGAAGGGGCCCAGGAAACTGGGTGATCTTTAAGGTCCCTTCGACCCAAAAGCTATTGTACGGCACCGTGAAGTCCTGGAAGCATGGTGGTCGCTCCGAAAGTAATGCCTCCTGATTATTTCCATGGAAACTATGGCAGCTACAAAGAGCACAGTAACACTATTTGATAGAGCAAATTTTTAGCTACAAAACACATTTTTTTCAACACAGTCACTACCATTACCTGTGCATCTTTGCCAGCAAGGGACAAGAGCTCATGTGTTGCATAGATAAAATTCTGCACCAGCAGAGGCAACCCACTGCTTTTGTTGCCACGTCCAAGCTGAAACATGTTGCCCAACCCCTCATTGTGCTCACATCTACTGTTTGGTCTCCATAAACATTCAGCAAGCATCCATGAACGTCAGTGGGTGCCACTGTTTCTGCATGGAGGAATTCAATGACATACCTGAGCTTCACACACACTTCCATGTCAGACGCCATTTTGTCAGGCCCCTCTGCTGCCATCTGTCACACAGCAACAACATGGAATGGAGTACTGTTGGGCAGGTTCAGCCTCTACTGACATACCACCACCATCTGCCTCTGACGTTTTGGTCCACTGCATAAAATAGAAGGCATTACTTTTGGAGCAGCCCTCATACTTTTTCTCACATACTTTTAAAACATATATCTATGACATTACACACACATACACAAAATTATGCCACCTGAATATCTAGAGTAAAATACAATATAAGCACATCACGTGTTTGTCTACCCTGGTTTCAGTTACTGCCTTGGTTGTAGGATAAAAGCAACGTTTTTCTAATTAACACAATAGAAGCACAAGAGTAAAAGAGAAAGGTGTGCTGGTCCAAGTCAAAAAACAATTTCTCTGGGGTTGAGAGTAAAAAAAGACAGACAGGCAAAAAGAGGGGAGGGGAGGGCCAACAAACCAAACATCTCATTCAGCTAAAGGCAGCTTTGCAATTCAGGTGCACCTGGAATGCAGGTGCTACTGGCTTTCTCATCCTTTGAATGCTTGTTCTACAGCCTCAGTAAAGCTTTTGAAAGGCAGATTCTGGGGCTGAATAGTTTTGCATGGAGCTAAATCTCAGTAACATATATCTCAGGACAAAACTGTCAAAAACATTTATTACTGTACAAAAGAATTCTGGAAAAACATCCCAGTGCCTTTGAAACAGATGTCAAAAGAAGTCTACAGGAGCATCGTTGCCACGAATGAGTTGCTTGAAGCCTAAAGAGGCAACACAAAGTGACAAGAATAAGCCTTGACCTGTCTTCATACACCAGTGAATAATATAAGCTGATTTTCTAGCCATCACTGGAACCAGTACTATTGAATATGTCAACAAAAATCTGCTGAAACTTTTCAGATCTCTCACTCTGTCTAACCAGAATGGAAATGTAGTCCAGGAGGTGGCAAGCATCAGCTGAGCTGCATATCGTTTTGGCTGCAGAGTATCAGTGACTCTTCCATAAGCAGGATGCAAAACAGTGCCTTTCAGCACCACTGTGCTGCCATTTCACCTTGTCCCTCCCTCTTTTGCTGGTTATATGGACACATACAATTACCTTATGCAAAATTCTTTTGAAATCTGAAGCTACTGAGAGGAAAATAATGATGTTAAGTTTGGACGTCCCCTATTTTGCTGTGGAGACAGGCTCGCCAGCCCTGTTGTGTCTAGCCTGCAGCTATTAACACTAAGCAGCTGGGGATAATTCAGCACAGAAGAGCACTGCACTTACTTGGCCACTGAATACTTACTATCAGATTTCTCCTCTGTGAAATCAGCTCTAGTGAAGTTGAAAGAGGAGAACAGCAAGACATAGCAAGGAGAAGGGATGCTATTGTCAGTTCTTTCCCTGTTTCAGGATGGCTCAGGATGCCTCTTTTTTAGAGACCGCACCCTCCCTTCCACCTGCATGGAATGCTGAGAGAAAAGGCATCCAGTGTGCCATGATCCTGACATTCTGAAGCTACAAATAATACTCATCTACAGTTTCCACCTATAAACATTAGAAGTAATTTAAGGTCTTCAATTTCAGAAATGTGGAAACATCATTAAATATTTAAATGCATTACTGATCTGGAAAGTAATTTCATAAAAAAAATGACACCGCAGGATTGTTAAACTGGTGTCACTTCATTTTAGTTAAATCATTTAATTAAATTCTAGCATAAAATCTGAGAGCCAGACTTGTCTTTTCTATAAGTGATGAAAGTCTTGTGGGTTAAATTACCTTTCTTTAAAATCATTTCATCCTGAAGTTGTACCTATGCAACACTATTGAAAAAGAATATGATTTCATACACTTCAGATCTAATTTAGAATTATTATAATTAAAGTAATGTATGGGAACTGTTGAATCACGGCCTGAACCTCTGATTGACTACCTGAGGCGAGCGCTGAGTCAGCTGCAGGGGCACAGGTGAATGCAATTTCACCTGAGTGACCAGAATTTTTTTTTTCTTTTTTCCTATTTAACGGCTGACTCCCATCTGAAACAAAGAAAACAAAGTTTTCCATTACTGTAAGAGATTGGTTACAGAATCAGTAAGAGTGCTCTAAAAGACTAATTCAGATCTTCCAGAGAACAATATTCTTTTCTTTTTTTCTTAGTTTTTTTTCTTTTCCTTGATGATTTTAATCATTTGGGACTGATCTCTTCCCTGAAATTATTACTAGCGACCTAGAAAAGCTCCTCATGGGCAAACAGACTCCATGTCTCTATATCATAATTGTATGGGAACTGTTGAATCACCACCTGAACCTCTGATGGACCACCCGAGGCAAGTACTGAGTCAGCCATGGGAGCACAGGTGAGGGTAATCCATCTGTGTGACTGGAAGGGGTAGAGTCTGGCTACACCTCTCCTAGACCCCACTTAAGGGCTGACTGCCACTGAGGAATGATTTCCCTCTGGAGATTGCTCCTTGTGGAGTTTTCTTGTGAGCCTACAACACTGGTGAGCGTTTTACCAGTTATTTCTGATTATCTTTTCCAATATGATAATCTTTCCAGCTTTATGTGCTCAAAAGACTAGCTTAACTTCTCTGTATACTTGTTGATTATACATCTCTATACACATTGATTAAGACAAATCATGATTCAGTGAAACCTAAATCCTAACCTAATCTTCCCATTTAGAGGATGTCTTTAAAAAATGTCCTTAGCAGAGGCTGCCAAGAAGAGTGAGAACAACACGATGCATTTGAGATACAGACATGTATCTCTCCTGGTGATAGCTACAGTAAGACTTTACTAACAGTTACTACTGATTGTGCTAATATGCAGCTGTTCAGTTAACATCTGCAGTTCAGTGCTATATCATTTTTTTTTCTATCAAAATATATTCTAAACCATTCATTAACGGAGGATGTAGACAATCTTAGGTATGTTCTTTAAGAAAAGTGTTTTATCACAAGGCTCATAAAACTCCTGAAGTTCTACATATCAAAAGGCCTTTTTTTTGCTGGTGGTACTGTTTTTCTCTTAATTTCATTTGTACGTCCTGCAGACATAACAACAGATTTCTTTTTGCATAGCATCAAAAACTCCTAAAGGCTGCTTACACGACCTTTTCCTATGTTGCTTACAATAAATCACAAAATTCTTTAATGTTTTGTCTTCTGTATAGTTATGATCTATGGACAGCAGTTTGCTGTGAAACACTTTACTTTAGAAGGAAAATGGAAATGAAAATTTATGACTTCTTTAAAACAAAAGGCAGCTTTTTTTATGCAATGAAATACTGAAGGGATTGTGGTTTTTTTCTTTAAAAAAAAAAAAAAAAGATGTGACTTTGAGGTCAGACTGAAAAATGTGAAACAGAGGAAAGATTGGTATTTCAGGAAACAGCACCCTACTGGAAGAAGAAACACATCAGTACTTTGACTTGTTGCATTTCTCATATAAAAAACTATGCACCCCATGATCACAAATAGGGTTACTATAGAAGTGAATACTGATCTCTTAGTTAAACAACTTCAGTAGCATTTAGAAAGTATTATTGAAGTACACCCTCTAATGACTGCTCTATTTAAAACAAAAGCACAGGCAGAAAAGGGTTTTTAGAATATTAGGTTGATGTAGCTGCTGTTATTTTGGGAAAATAACAGTGATGTTAAAATCTTGGGCATACAGTCATTGGAATGTAGGTTTCTCTTAAATAATTGGTCTTAATTAGATACTTCCTATAGTGACTACCCACTATCCATTAGTCCTATTCCACATTAAAGGACAAATTAACTTTTTTCCTATGATCAGACACTACTGAAGCAGCTGATCACTCAGAGTACCTAGAATCAAAATCAAGGCTGGACAAACAGAGGGGCTACTGGGACATAGTTAGGAGTTGCTGAGCACATGGATCACGAAAGAGATTCTCCTTTACTCACTATCTGACTGAGGACCTCTCATTCAACAGTGATGGAAAACACAGTTCTACCTCAGGCTGCTTGCAGCATACCATAAAGAAAGAGGTCCTGACCCCTCACACTCATTAAAGTTTCCCAAATATTTTAGAGAGGTAAAGTTGTAAATCCGAGCACCCTGCTGAAATTCCAGTTTGCAAAATTATAGCCTGTCTGCCTGAATTCCTCTGCAAATTCATTTAACTGAATATTAATCTCTGTTCCCTGTTGTGAACTGATGTCTTGTTGCACTTGTACAGTTGCTGGTTGCATCTGAACAGCTGCATTGTTCCACCCTAGAAATGGCTGCATTTTGTTACAATCTTACTGGCAGAGAAGAGGAAGGGCGGAAGGGCTGGGAATGTGTCATTCCCTCTCAGCCTCAATCATCTTTAAACAACAGCGGCAAATGGTAAATCCCCAGTGATAAACCCTTCTGCCTTCATAGTCCCCAACAGAGGACAAAAAACCTCTACAGAGGACAGTTCAATCCTTGCCTACCTCAAAAAGCATTTGTAAAGTTTGCTGGCACATTTGCAAAAGTAAAGGTATGTTTATAGATAAAGCATGATATGCAAATGAAATGGCATTTAATGCTATTATTTCCCTAGGAGACTTTCTCTGGTTCTTGTGAGTAGGGCACCTGCTTTAAAGCTAAGTTCCTGATATCTTGTTATCTTGGCCTCTGTTAGGTAAACCACTCTTTCCCTCAAACTCAGCAAACCAGAAATGATTATAAATGTTCTAAGGACCACAAGATCTATGCAAGTCAAACATTATAGAAGTGATTGTGCTTCTCAAAACTCATTGTGGCTGCTTTTCTAGGAAAGATTTTCTGGTTAGTTCAAGCCTCTGGATTTTTCAATGTCTGCAAACTGCAAGGCTCATCTCCTTATTCTCAGTGGCTGTTGCTATTTTGGTTTTCTAATGAAATCAACATTCTTGCAACTTGATCTGGAACATTTACAGGAGATAGGTTCAGTGTTCTGAGAAAACTGCTGTGATGTTTCAGCTGGGGAATTTCAATTATCATTTCCAATTAGTTTAGTGCTGCCTAAGATGCATGAAAGTGGAAGAATGCATTGCTAGTTCTTAAAGAAAAGAACCCAAGACTTGATTATCCTGCTGTAACTGCTACATAACAAACTGTAACATAAAAACACAGGTGAGAACTCATTATAACCTGATGAATAATGTATGATATATAAAGCACTGTGAATAAACATTAAGCCATCGCTGACAGTCTGAGAAAGGACAGCAGAAAGTTATGCGATCCTTTCCATGTTTGCTTGATTAAAGTATGAAATTTCTGAAACTTAGATACATTTCACTTTTACATTCAAAAGCATCTGAAGTAGCCTTACTTCCATTGGCTTTCATGTTATGTCTCCTGCTGATGTATAAAATTTCTGTTAGTGGAGTCTTGCTGGAGAAGAGTAGTACTCAAGTGTACTGTCATTAAAAAAAGGAAACTATGTCTGAGCAAGATGCTGACAAACACTTCATAGAAAACTATTTGATTAATTTTCTCTGCTCTCTCGTTGGAAAACATCAGATGAGTTTACAAAGTCTGTCTTTTCCTTTTGCCCAGTTAATAACTCACTTGCTTTTCAGCCAGTTCTAGCGACCATTCAACACAACTCCTGCTGTTATAGTGAAGTCATTTCTGTTCCATACAATTGATTGTCTATGGCATCTCATATAATTTAATTCCTTGTCTCTTCTTTGTTCATCTGATGAGCAGGTTTAAGTTGTTTTCCACTTGTTAGTACTGAGAAATATTCCTAACTGCCAAATGAATCTACTTTATCAGAAAAACAGCTTTTCAGAATTACTGAGAAAGCATTTGAGATGCCAATGTTTTATCCGTACTCATCTTCACTGTACTTCTGCCTTATACCACTCTTAATGCAGGAGTAAGAAATCTACTACCAGAGCATGGAAAAGCCATATAAGTACTAGACAGCAGTAAAGGAAATGGATCTATTATCTGTAAAAAAAATAAAAAAAATCAGCATTTCTTACAAAAGTATTTATTTTTCTGAATGCTGTTTTGAGGCTATTGATTCCTTCCCCATCACCAATGAAGAAACCCACATCAGAATTAAATTAAAAAAAAAAATAATCAGAATTTAAAAAGCCATCACATTATCTGTGTATATGATAGATCCAACAAAGGGATTGAAGCTGGCATGAGAATAAGAAAGGTCAGGACCAAAATGCATGCTAGATTTGCTGTGTGGGTACACAAAAAAAAACAACTCTTGTCCAAGATTGCAGACATTGGCAGCTGTCTGGAAATCCAGCAGGTCCATGCCAATACCAGCTAAGCAGTAGATTATCACCACAAGCAGAAGCCTGCATTGAAGACAGAAGGAATTATGAAGTCTGGAAACTGGTTCTTGGAAAGAAGATGCAGCGCAGCAGGAAAGGATGTAGGATCAGCAGGGGTTAAACATCAAGGTGTTTTTTTGAGGGCTGAGTTTTCTAATATGCTCCATTTGGCAAGGAGTTAGCTATCAAAGCAGAGAGCTGGAATTCTTGTTCCTATAGCCCTGAATGAAGATATCTGAATTGCTTTTTAATCTATTGCAGTTATATGCATGCTGGGTAAGATTTCATGCTGGGAGGTCCTTGCTGTATCCTCTTTGTTGTTACTGTTTCTCTGGTAAAAATCCACACAGAACCATCCAGATGCAGAGAAAAAGAAATGCTGGTAGCCCTACACAGCTGTAACTTGATGCTGCAGCAACTCTTTGTGCGCTGCCCCCTTGCTAGATGCTGCAGTTAGAACCACCACAGTCAGGCTCAATGGGGAAGACTGAACAAGATGCTTTACAATATTTGGGTAGCGCCTGTTAGAAAGAGCTTTGCAAACCTTAGGACTTATGCATAGAAAGAGGGAAGAATAGGGTACTATAGAAGGAAAAAAAAACTGTCAAACCATTCACTGATATTTTCTGAAGTTCAAGCAGATTTCTCAAAGTTATACTGTAGATTGGCTATTTTCCCCATTTTAAAGGCCCAGACTAAAAGTTAAATGTTAATTTACCACTGTAAAAACTGAACCCAAGTTTCCCGAGGCCCATGCTATATTAGAACACAATTTTCCTCTGATTCTCCTGTTCTTATTTTCATAAATTCATTCTTACAAGACTTCCAAGTAGAAAACAATGCGTGCTTTAAACTGCAGTATAAAAATAGTTGATTCTTATGCTGGACATGAGCCATGCATGTAATCACTTGTGCTTCTCAAAAGCAACGAGTCAAAGGGAATGATTCACTTTTATGCTACCTAACAAGAAACAAACTTCAAAAAAGATGAAATTTGAGAATTCATCAGATTAATTTTAAATCTTCAAAATCTCTGCAATCTTCAGTGCCATGCTAAACCATCCTTTCAAATTTTAACACGCCATTAAAGATTCATTCTTAGCCCAGGTGATTGAAATCTTTTTTTCAACTGAATATGATATGGTTGCTCTTGATTTATGCCACTGTAAGCACATCAGAGGAATGTTCAATATGGTATATTTGTTTAGTCCAATAAGTAGGCATGAAACGTGGTTTACTTACATAAGGAAGAAAGAAGGTCAAAAAGCTGGCTGCCTAAGATGAATTAAGACAGAAGATGCTGTATTAATTGACACCCACCTTTAAATGACATCTTTGAAGAGCAGGGTGAAGTATTATGGCAGAGTTGATGGATTAAGATAGATATAAAACATCTACCTACATTTGAATTACGTTCAAGACCCAAAAGCTTTTGCTCTGAAGGTACAGTTTTGATTCCCATAGCCTCTGTTATGAAGAATGTATGCCAAAACCAGGAAGAAAATACCACAAATAGAGTCTTCTTTCCAAATTTATAATCTTTCATCAGAGCTTTTCCAACTACTAGAGCCAAAATGCAGTTACCTCATCTCCCGGGCGTTGAAATGGAGACAGACACCTAAGTGTCTCCCCCTAATCATGAGAGGAAAGAAGTTTTTGGTTGCTAACATCAAGTGGTAAGTAGAAACTGCAATAGAATGATATGTGGAAACAGGAATTCCAGATCAGACTTTCCGTACAGAGGCTCTGTGACACATTGCCACCCACCTGGGCAAAACCTTGGAGACTAGGTCTTCGCTAATCTATATCCCGGCAGGATGAATTGTGAAGTTACAAAGAAACACAAGGATCAGTAATCCTCAAGGATATTAACTTAGTTTCTATTCTGCATTACTAAACTTCAATTTATGGCTGGAGTTACTATTGTGTTACTGTTACTCATTCCGCAAAGAACAGGATGGGGAACACAAAGGTAGGGGCCAGATAAACAGGCAGAGGTTCGACCTTTTCTCAATGTCTAAAACTTTGTTAACCTTAACTAAGCTGGAATGGAGGTAAGGTAATTTGTTTCCAGCAGAGAACAAAAACAAATTAGTTTTCCACCTTTGAGAGAGGTGTGGCTGGGCACTATTCTGCATTGCCCCCATCACCTGGCAGATTGCAGACATAACTTTTCACAAAACTACAGGGCAACCCTGGGCACTTCAGTTTAGGAAGAGATTTATCTCAGGTTCTAAAGCACCACTGGATTTATTTTATGTTTCTGAGAAAGTGTTCTTTCAAATCACATCCAGATTCAGGACATTTCTCTGCATCTTCCACTGCAATTCATTCGCTGGTTTTGAAGAAAAAAAATGACAAAACATGGGAATAGTTCTGAAATTCTAACCACTACACAGCATCTAGCCTGACAATCCACAATAGGGATTAAAATTTGAAGTCTTTACCTTTTCCAGTGAGAAAATGCTCATGCCTCTTAGGAGTGCAGGCAGATATTTCCTGTCTGGCCTTAGAGGCATCTAATAAATATCTGACAATGTTCTATCTTTAATTTCTTTTCTCCTCACTAAGATCTTCATATTACTGTTTTACAGTATCTTTACCACCACATGTCTGTGCTTTCAGTCAGCAAACCCTACTTAGTTTGCAGTGCACAGCTAAGTTCCTCACGCAATCAAACATCTGGAGTCTATTAATTTCTCTTGTAGGACAAGAGAAACTTGATGGGGGAAAAATGAAGAGCAATCAGCTTTAATGAATGTTAGCTGGAGCTGTGCAGCTTGAACCTTCCGTCAACAGATTTCATTCACTTTGTCCATCATTTAAAACTTTTCCAAAAATTAAATCCTTTCCATGTGGCTCTGTTTCTTGTTCCTTCTAAAGCCAAGAGAACAGAATTAAGGCTAGAAATTAAGCAGAAATGTGTTTTTCTACTTCTATAAGGTTTGGGGGAAATGTTATGTAGCTTTGCATTCAAAATTTGCTTTTACCTTATACAACTACTGAATTATATTACTGTTAAACAAGAAATATTATTAGGCAATGATTCAGGACAACAACATTGCCTTATATTACTTTTAGCTTGCAGAAGCCACTTTGTTTTAAACACTCATTTGAAAAGATCTGTTTGAGGCCATTTTCAATTCATTTGGAAGAGACTGTATTTCATGTTGTCTTGAGAGGCATAGTTTGATTTTATTTTTTTCCATTTAACACAAGTGTGGGTTTTTGTTTTTTTTCCTGTGTAATTAATATACAAATAAAACAAAAAGCACTGCAAATCTGTTTTCTTGCTCTATTTCCTTCCCTTTTTCCTTCTCTCTTCTCTCCTTTTTTTTTTTTTTTTTTTTTTCCTGTTGATTCTCCCATTTGGCTGAAATTACACACTAAAACAAAATGTGTGTTTTATTAAATTGTTTACAGATGCTCCGGTTAGAATCTCCAAGAAGGAATTTTTAGTGGGCTAGTTGATTTTATGTGGGAAAAAAAAAAAATCAGATCGAAAAGAGTGAAATACATAAAAAGGAGAAAACCATACCATCAAGGTATTTAAGCACTAAAATGCTGCCCATAAATTAGAGATCACGATATCCCCTTTCCCTCTCTCTATTTCTCATTACTAAGGAATGGATGGAAAGGTTTGCATTTTTAAAGAATCCACAGTTGTAGGGTACTTTTGAAAGAAACTATAGGTGAAATGACAGCTTTTCTTTTATTGCAGAATGAAATACAAACAGACGTCTTTTTTCCTTACGAGTTTGTCAAATGTCTTCTGAATCTAGATACGTAATTTCTTGATTCACATCAGATTTTACAAAAAAATCAATGCCAATAAAACACAAAACTTACAGCTGGAAACCATAATGAGGAATATTAACCATCTGGATAAATATGACTTATCTGGGAAGAGTTAAAATGTTTTTTGTATAAGAAAGACTCATAACTGTAAGACGGTCCTTTGAAGGGATTAAGAAACACAAAGATAAGAGTGATATAACTGATCTTGGATTTACACAAGGCTTTCAACAAATTCCTTCACCAAAGGCTTTTAAGAAAACTAAACAGCCATACTGTAACATGGCTTAGAAGTATAAAGGTGATGCACATGGGGATTTTTTGTAATTAAAAAAAGGAGTATAAGACAACTTCTTCTCTAAAGAGTGACTAATTTTTCTATTTATCTTCCCTTGAAAATAGATGACTGAGGTAGATGTGACAGTTGTCTAAAAAATAAGTAGCCTAGGGTGGCTGGGCACTTCTTGTTGAATTACTCCTGGTACAAGAAGCAGGGGATGTCAAATGAACCCGTAGGATCCAGACTTAAACAAGAAGTGATTCTTCACGTCATACGTAGCTGGGGATACTTTCTACAACCAGCTATCGACATCAAAAACTATGTGGGCTCAAAAGGAGACAGGAAAAAATCATGAAAAAGAAATTCATAACTGTTATTAAATACACAGGAACTGCATTTGGCTGAGGAATTTCTTGAGTGGTACTCACTGAATATCACCTGAGGAAAGTAGCATACATTTTCCATGTTCTTACTTTTTTTCACAAACTGTCATTTTTTTACCCCTTGCCAGGATATACATCCTCACTTAGGTCTGAGTTCTACTACTTAGCTACTTTTATTTTACCATGGCTCACCAATGCTATTGTGCTAGATTTTTTGTCTGGCAGTTCTTGAAAGCAGATGAGCAGTTGGGTCAAACTTAACCTGAATTCTTTTTCATGAAGATCTTATCACAGAAGATCAAATTTCAAGCTAAAGTTTTGCCTGTATTTGGGCACAGATGAAAGTTGGGTGAGCTCTGGCATTTGTAATGTGATGACTTTCTAGAGTTAATTTTTGTTGCATAGCATTTTTATCAGTTGTTGCCCAGACTTGAATGTTTTTTTAGAGAAAATGATAGAGATGGGGGCAATGCTTAAATGTCTGTTTGCTGTTCAATTTAAAGTTTTTAGTGATCTTTGAAAATTATCTCTGAAATGATGCAGTTTATTTGTGCCACAGAGACCAAATATCAACCAAAATATCGTAAACCCCACAAATGGCTCCACTTTAATGATAACATGTCCAGTTTCTAACCAGCGTTTAGAAATCCCAAAGGATGCAGAGAATGCACAAGAAGATAAGAATACTATTAGAAAGCAAGATAAACATTTAAGGCATAAACAGTTAAGAAAGTCATATATGGCCAGTGGGAGTAGTTAATGCCTATAGAACATTATTTGATAGAGATTAGGACACAGGAAGCTTTGCATCTCCCCATTATGGGAATAGCTTAGTTACAGAGTTCAAATGTTATTCTTACGGAGGAGCAAGCACCAAGTTCTCACTTAAGAGAAAAAAAAAAATTAAACGATTTGTTTGGAGCTGTTGTTATAAACCCCCCCAACAGACTACTAAGAAATACATATATTTTCTATCTCTGTTCTCCTGTGAGGACGTCCATCCGTGTCAGTTCAAGGAAAGGACTCCAGAGTTTAAGTGTTCCATATCAAAAGCTTTGCCATCACACCTGATTACTCCTTTCTTTTTTTAGTATTATTCTTACAGCTTGTTCTAGAGTCATCAATGCTACACAATATAAATAAAAACTCAGGGCTTAAAAAAGAATTTTTATGTGGAGATCAGAGGTCTCAGCACCATTGATATTATCTATTGCTTCTGCTTCCACTAAACTGTGGAGGCACTGTGTAGGTTTCACAAAGTAGAATTAAGTAGAACATTAAACAAATACTGAAATTGTGTAAAACTTATTTTTGCCGTTGAAGAGAAATTTCTCCAATGTTCCTCATGGCGATTTTGGCCATGAGGAACATTTTGACATAATTTTACATATCAATTTTATGTTGTCTTTTGCTGTAACAATCAATTAAGTGCTTCTCTCTGCTCTTTTGCCTCAAAGATGATAAATAGAATAAAGGTGGGAATAACATCAGAGAAGACCAACTACTGATATTTCACCAACTGTATGGAGATACTTCACTTGTCACATCAAAAATATCAAACTCTCCTGACTTAATTTTTCCAGCTGAGCGATGATTAAACAAGCATGTTGCATGTCATCATTTTACACAGTTCTCCTGTATGGTCAAAAGAGATAGAAGTACCTATATCTAGTAAAAGTTCCTCTAACTATGTGACCATTTAGATGCAGAAGAGTTTAATTATGGTACACTTTACCTTGCTCTCTACAGTAAGTTTTTGGAGAAATTCAGAAACAGAGATCAGATTTGATTATTCCTTTTTGCCAAAATGACGATAAATAGCTTAGTACAAACTCAAAAGCACCCTAGCAGTAATGAAACTATAACTTTTCTTACAAATAAAATATATGAAGGGCTGATGTTCTGCAAGATTTATTTTCCTAAAAAAAAAAAAAAAAAAGAAACACCAAAAAACCCACCCTATTTTTGCATTTACTGGAGTGCTGGAGGGCATTTTTTGCAGCATTATGCCTAAGAATTTTACTGTCATAGAAGTATCTGTAACAACTTTTATCAGTAAGAGAAGGAGAGAATTTTATCTACAGCAAGATTTTGCTCCGGGAAAGATTTAAAAAAAGTCTGCTATAGCAACAGATCAACATTGCATAAGATAGTAAGAATCAGCTAG
>PPHD01016013.1:0-15778 GCA_002909625.1 Bambusicola thoracicus
CATCTCCAAAAGCATAAAAATGAATTACCAAATACTCTTCCTTCAGCCATTGTCACCAGGGAGGAAGCTTCGATCCAAGTGTTTGCATCTCTTTGAGACAAAACATACATACAGCCTTCCAGTTGCACAACAGCTAAACTGGAAACGAATACAAAATGGTGCTTTATGACTTACGTAACCTCCGGCTGCTTAGCTGAAAAATATATGCTATTTTATGCAAGAGCAATTTGGAATGCTATAAAAATAATTACTTTTAAAATCTATACTGCACATATGCAGATGGTTAACAAACTCTGGCTCGCTCACCAGATGAAAATGATATTGGGAAAATCCTTACTCTAGAGATAGTGCCATTTCATTATAAACGTGCAAAGTATGCAGAAACATTACATATACACTGTTTTTCAGAACAGAGTGTATTTTAATGCCAGATGCTTTATTCTTTGCACATCTTGTTATAACTTAGCAATTACTGTATTTTGAGTTTGTCCAGGCTAGGAAAGAAAATGTGTATTTTAGATGTCCTAGCTGAGGGCTCATCTGGTGCAGACAGAAGGGGTTTTATCTGCTCCATCTATCCGCCAGCCCTCTCCTGGTCATTCATATTGCCTAAATAACACTCTTTTTTATTCTTTATTTTATTTTTTTGGCCCATACTAGTGCTTAAAGGATGGTATTAGGAGCACTGCAGTAACCGAGCTTTTGAGGACAACCATGGATAGAATGTGACATCGGTACTAATTAGTTAAGTGACATAGGTACTAATTGGTTAAGTGATGTGATTCTGCTGGCTTCACCAGTCCTGTTGGTTTCTGCTGCAATATCAACCTGAATGAAAGTCTGTCAGTGATAGCAAAGGCCACTTAAAGATCTCCATTTTGTTATGGACCCAAGCCTAGATTTTACTCAAATATGTATCGTTTTATCTTAAACACTTAAATGTGATTTTAGAGAAGATTAGTATCCGTATTCCACAGAACTACTCAATCCTTTGGAGCCCTCTTTATATCTTCCCTTTATATGGGATCATTGCCAAAGGGAGTAATGCTGCTTCACTCTTCCTATGCGTAGCGTCGCCTATCAGACATTTACAGCTATCCCAACAGTCACATTTTTCAGTGAAATCAAGATTTAAAAAATCATTTGTTCGGTTAAGACTGAATGATAAGCAGTAAATTTCCCATTCTTCTCTTCTGGAGACAGCTTTTCCCAAAATTTATAAAGTACAGGTAAATTCTGCAACATACAGAGGGGTTTTTATCACGAGTTAAATCTGTTTCAGTTGTCATCCTTTATACTTATTACTGAGTTACTCAATTAGTAATTTCTGAGAGCAGCCATAATAACTGTCACAGATATTATAGGAGAGTCATTAATACTCTGCGTGTTAATGCAGCTTTAGGGTTTTGTTAGTTATCCAAGTGTTCCTGCTAAGCGCCGGTGTTTTGCCCACAATATTTCATAATTGAAGGAAATCTTTCTTTAAGCAAGCGAGGACTGCAATTGTAGGAGCCTTCTAAACTGCAGTACGCATTCTGCATAAGTATGCATTAGGGAAAGAATCTAAAATATGGTTTAACAAGCATGTGACAATAAATTAAAGAAATACATTTTGATATGTGAGAAAAATTGGTTTCCACAAAAATATTCATCTCCTCCTAGTCACAGCTGTGACTTTTGAATATGTATTAAGCTCCGCAAGGATAGCTAAGCTAGGAATTTGGCAGTAATAGTATATTCATAAATATACATGAAAAGTGAAAAAATAGTTTACAGAATTGAAAGTGAACATTGGAAAAGAGGAAGCATACATACCTTGCGATAAAAATTGAGATTCATTGCCAGCATATGATGCCTTTGCTTTTAACTTATAAGCGTTATAGTATCATTGGATTTTCTCATATATACTGCATTACTTGTAATTGAATGGCGTATTAACAATTGAATGGTAGTTTAAAGGAAGAGAAAGAACCCTCTGCGAAGGCAGTTTAAGTTTAATATCTACTCTCCAACAGAAACAACTCATTTAACATTCCAAGAGAGGTCTTGGCTTTTTCTCTCAACTCGCTTTACCTCAACGAACCAGATGGCAAATGTCTCACTGAAAGGGCCAGGGAGAACAGTGTCTGCATCTGCCCACCCTCAGATTTCTTTTCACAGTAAATGGGAAATTATATTAAATTTTGGGTCTTCTGTTAGATACTTTTAGCTATGTTTGTAGTTTTCCCCTTTTGCATTCTGCCGCTTCCTTGGGCCAACCTACAAAGAGCTTTTACTTACTGTGGTAGATGGCAGGGAATTAAATGTATTTATTGACATTGTATTTCGTGTGACATCTTCCAACAATGAACAAAAATGCCTTTGGCTACCAGTATTTGAGGGGGCATTCAAGGCCAGGCTGGATGTGGCTCTGGGCAGCCTGGTCTACTGGTTGGCGACCCTGCACATAGCAGGGGGTTGAAACCAGATGATCATCACGGTCCTCTTCAACCCAGGCCATTCTGTGATTCTATGAAACTTTTCACTTACACATATAGAAATCTGTTTATGTCCATAGCAGTCATCTGTGCTTGGAAGGCAGTTATATTATAAAGAGATTAATATATAACCACTTCTAAACGTTATTTCTTCATACTTAAGGTATCCAGCAAAAACAACAACAACAACAACAACAACAACAACAACAACAACAACAACAACAACAACAAAAAACCCTTCAGCTTATTTATTAGGTTTTTTGTGCTTTAGATTGTTACTGAAAGCTTTTGAAAGGAGCATTGTACATTACCTTCTGATTTTTGGAGTTTTAATGCATTCTGCCAACTGGTAAGGTCAAGAAACAGAAATAATGGAGCATATGGAAGTTGTTTTGATATTTCTTCCTGTGAAATTTATTTGACATTAATATTATGATATTAAGAATTTTATTATTAGCTGATGAAATAAAAAGTGAGGTAATAAATCACGTCTTCAGTGTGCATTTGTAGAAAGAGTAGGTGTGTTTTATAAGACACACTAAATTATGACAAAACTTACAGTGGTACAAGAGTTGATGGTTCACATCAGTGGTAAACAGGACACTTTTGGAAAGGGTGAATTCTGGAAGGGAAAGGTAAAATACCAAGACAGTACATGAAATTGACAACTTGGATTGTATTTAGTAAGAACCAGTGAGTTCATCTTACTTGAGTGGCACATAGGTATTTTCTTTAATTTTTTTTCTTAACTTGTTGATAGCAGAAATGCAAAGTCACGGCCTGAAGCAGTGATTGAGCACCTGGTGGGAAGGCAGGGCCAACCCAGCGGAGCTCAGGTGCATGCAATGTAGCTGAGTAACTGGAAGGGCTGGAGCCAGGATCCATCCCTTCCCAGACCTCATTTAAGGGTTGGCAGTGGAGGCGAGGGGGTCTTGGTGGCAGTCCTTGCATACCTGAGGCCTTCTAAGGGTGAGCAGTTGTTTTTTTCTCTTTGTTTCTGTATCTATGGCTGCCGTATTTGAGCATATCCCCACTTTCTGCAGCTTAGGACTTTGCTATTCCACTGTCTTTGCTGTGTTTTCCATCGTATTACAGCATTGCACTTGCTCTGTAGTGGATTTTGCAATGGAGAGGTGCTGCAACAGGGATCAGTAGTTTTAAAATATTTCAGAACCCCGACAAGAAATTCACTGTCAAACCAGGCATAATTGAAGATCAGCGTTTTCCTGAAAAGCACCATCCCTATTTTCAGTACAAGCGATGGTGGATAACCCTTGGAAAATCTACTGGTTTTGATATTTTTGGATTACAGGCCAGATAGAAAGTATATACAGCCAGTTCAAAGAAGCAGATTGGTTAGATTTTGTTTGCATAAGTTGTAGCTATTCTATGTACTTAATCTGGAAAGTCTTATGTCAGAGAAATGTAATTTTATTTGAGTACCACGTCTCAGAGCCTGTAGTATCTCATTAAACCAGAATACCTTGCATTCCTGCGCAGTCAGTGTGCGCTCTGATCACTGTTATCTGCTACTTGTTCATTTGAAAAGCAATGTCCAGTTTGTTTACCCAAACAAAAAATGGTGTTTGTGGAGAATTTGCATTAATTCTGAGCTGAAGCGTTCAATGAAGTTGAGTAAATACATTTTCAGACCCCAGTTTAATCTAAAGAAATATTTATTTACATACCTACCTGTGTCTATTTAAAAGATCAGCTTTTCTTTTGCATATTTTAATTTGCATCACAAAAGCCTAATGGATGTTTAGCAATTGCAGGCAATGGGCACAACAGCAAATGAGAGGGGTTACCCACAGAGGCAGGAGGCTCCTGTGTAGGAGTCACCAGACTTACTGCAAGAAATGCTCCTCATTTATGTGTCTTCTGATTAAGAAATTCATACCCTTCAGAAGGTCTGTTATGACACAAACATTGAGCTCTTACTCTTAAGAATTAAAAAAAAAAAAAAGTAAACAACTGGTCATTCTGTAGAGTTGTAAGCACTCTGCAAAACCCCTAAATGCACTGCTGGTCATCCCCTCCCTGGGTGCAGTAACAAGGGCCAGAGCATCCTGTATCCATGGCTCCTAACTCATCCTGGGACATGCATTTCTAACAACCTTTTTCTCCTTGAGCTGTGTTATCACATCTGCTCTATTCATTCCCAGTTCCAAGAGTTTCTCTAATAGCATATCCTTCTGCCTCTCTGTTGGATATTTACACACGGGTGCATATGATGTCCAACATGGTGCAACATGATGTCCAGTGCAACCATTTTCCCATCTGACCTTTCATTTGTTCCATGGAGGATGCTCAGTTGTGGCTGTGCTGGAGTGGCTGAGCCCCCTGAGGCGTGCTTCTTGCTTGGCAGTGCCAATCAGCCTCAGCTGCTGCAGTGCTCCCTGACATTCCAGGTGACAGAACTCGGACCTTCCAGTGGAATCTTCCCAGGAAGAAGAGCGTTCTTCAATGACAGTAACTTTTTGAGTTCTTTTGCTTCACTAATTCATGTTTCAATTAGTGTGTGTTGGATCTCTAGTCAGTGCACTGTACTGTACTAGGTCAAATGCTTTACAACAGTTAAAACTGTGTAATCATTTTTATAAAAACAAACGTGATCATACCAAAGAATGAGATCAGGTCTGTTCAACATGACCTGTTTTCCTCAAACACTGCTGAAAGATTCAGTTACAAAATGTCCTTTTGCTTATAATTGTTTTATAGATCTGTGTGTTTTTGAAATGCTGGTCTGGTGGCATTCTGCCTGAATCCAGGTTAAGCTTTTACTTTCTTGACAGGGAGAACAGCTCACAGTGAAAGCCCTGCAGGCGTAATGCTATTATATTGCTTTGTAAAGGGGGGGTAGGTGAGCTGGAAGTCATGCTTGGTTCAGTGTCTTCTACAGCCATCTGATAATGGAGAAGAGAAGGGAAGGGCAATTAGAGATGTGAAGTATGCCCTGGTACAAAAATAAAGTGGATGGAAGCCTCTGCAATGCTACTTTAAGAAATGATCTGCAAAGATACGATCTTAAATTATTGAAGGCTTAGATATTAAGCTGTCTGGATTTAATATAAACTTATCAAAATTGCTCTTGCCAGTTGAATTAGAGTCATTAATTGCTTTCTTGTTTTGTTCTGAACTACAGTTGCACTACTGTTAATATTTACCTGTAACTTTTAACCTGTTGAATGAGGCCTGACTGGCTTGGTTTAGGGTTTTAAGTTGTATTCAGCAGTTGGTCCAACTCTGAGCCCCTTGGTACCAGTGACAGAACTTTCATCACATGTTCCCTTTTAAAATCTCAGTTCTTTAATATAGGAAGCAAATGGGTACCATTCAGATAGACACAATAGCAAATGCGTGTGCAGAAGAAAGGCTGGAATACAGTAGAGCAGAATAAAGTGCTGAAGGTAAGAGACAGTACAATAGGAAGTTGAAGTCTCTTCAGCAAGATACACCCATGATGATAAGATCACAAAGTCTTTAACTATAAGAAGAGACAAAGTGTCTTTCTGTAGAATCATTGCAAAATTTGGAGCTGGAGAAATAGTTGTTAAAGAATGTCAAAATCAAGGTCTGTCTGCTTTGCCTTTGTATTGAATGTCTGCACCTTACAAATGACTTGAAAGCCCTCCAAAGAACAGGGTACGATTTTCAACGTGTGTTAAAAACACGCATTGCCATGCTGAGGAGTTATGAGTTTAATGTATTTTAGCTGGTAGTGCAGAAATTTCTCATTCAACCTCTGAATAGATTTTAAAACTTAGAAGTAATTTGAGAATCTTCTCTGAAGAATAAATGGTATGAAAGAATCCCCTTTCAAAAACTACTTTATACAGAAAGTAGAAATGGTAGTTATTGGCTTGTAACTCATCCTGTGAATCTGAACTTTGACTTTCAGTTACATGGGACTGGGTGCTGGATAAGAATGAGCATGTGAGAACAATCTTTTCAGTTGAGTATTTGGAATACTCAACAAAACAGAGGCCATTTGCTTCTGGCTCTTCTTATTTACTGCCCAAGTGACATCTTCTGAAGGTAATGATTGCTAAGTGTTTTAACAGAATATTACAGATGTTGAAGGTCTTCTAATGGTGCTGCAGCATGAATACCTCACAGCAGAACAGTGCTAGTTTGAAGACAAATGTCTGAAAGGTCACATCGGAGTTTTGTTGGAAAGGTAAAGACAGAGGCATTGATGCAATCTTAAAATGAATCAACAGTAAAAAGACTTGTATTTTTATATAGCAGTAAATACATTCAAGTTCATTAATTAGGTTACTTGCAGTTGCATTCATTAAAGTATTGTTCAGTTTTTTTTAGTTTCAGAAAGAAAATGCCTTCTCTCTTACCTGGTAATACAGTTCAGTTCATTTATTGAAGAGCATGCAGGAGTCATAGACTTTTTTTCTACCAATGACTTAACACAAACTATGGTTAGCATTTCAATTGGTGGCAATTGGGGTAACCGCTTAGTTAGAGTTTTACATTGTCAGAAATAGCATTTGATGCTGTGTAGTCAGCTCTACACTGCCCATAGCTCTGTAGTGTATAAATGCTCATGACCCTTTTCTCCTGACTGTCTGTCATTATACCCACGATGTCACTGTCTACTGCAATTCATTGCCCTGTGCTCTCTTAGATTTGTTGTGCAAGCTTCCTCATCTGACCACATAAGGTTCTTGCTGCATCTTTTTTCCCTAACACTTCTACCTTTTTAATATTTTTTTTCCTCTCTTGAAGTTATGTCCAGATGATGCTTAGATTATAGTTAGGAGCTTTATTTGCATTAGACGTCTGATGAACCTGGGTATGAAACTCTTCACGTTATGTAGCAGGAAACTGTCTGCTTTCTGGCAGCAGACTCTGCAGGGCTATGTGATATAAATGGTGAAGACCTGCAGGCACCACTGTCTCAGCTGCAGGACTGGGGCATGAGAGCATAAGTCCATTTCACTGGTGAAAAAACTGAGGAATAGGACATATGAAGAAAGCTTCAGAAGATAAAGGTGTCAGAGTAGGTCTGGTGTTCTTATCTGCTTATTTTTCCCTCTTGTCTGCTTCATTACTGACTATTCTCAAGTATTATTTCAGCTGTTTCTTTTCTAGTTGACCTTTAAATATCACCTGTACAATTTCTTTCTTTCCTTTGTTGTAAGGAAACTTCAGTGCATGTTTCAAAGATGGAGGATAAGTAGCTATTCTTGTAAGGGATAGAAAGGTTAAGTCTACCATAGCAGTTCCTTGCATATCCAAACCTCAGCAAGGACAGAGAGTTATGCCAAAAGATGTACTCTTCAATTTCCTTAACAGTCTTCAGGTAAAACAGCAAAACTCATTCACCTTCACACAGTGAGATACTATTGTAGCACAGACAGTGCCGTAAATGAAAGTCTGCTGGTAACTCTTTATACTTTAACCCCTGACTTATTCCATTTTACAGTGATGGATTGGTACCTGTACAAAAGCCTTCACCCAGCATGAACAGCCACCTCAGTCCATAGCAGTTAGACTAAAGGCCTTTCTCGACAATTTTACTGTTTCTTTTTCTCGTGCTTACGTTGAAAATTCTGATATCAAATGATGTTTTAAATCCATTTGTAGTGACTCAACACTTCACAAACCCACACACAGTCTGAATACTGTGCCAAACGTTATTGAAGCTTGAGATGCCAACTTTGCAGCACAAGGCAGTAAGAAACCGGGAACTAGCTGCAGTTGCATGTTTAATAAGTCATAGTGGTTGGCTTGAACTGGCTATGAACATTCAGGAGACCACATGGAAAAGATACTTGTAATCCGGAAATTGTGTAACCACTCGCTCCTCAGGGAACCATTTGGACCACTTACATTGGATAACGATCCTCTCTTGTGCAGTACCACAATTCCTATCAGTGCTCTGCACTACTTGGCTGAAGTTGCTGGAGGATCTGAATGTTACAGAGATCACTGCCACCAAAGGCTGCTGGGTTGGGCAGTGTTTGGGGTTGACCTGGAAAAGACTGAAAATTAAGGGACTGTGGAAGCAACCCACCAGTTTCCATGGTGGTTTTTCATCCTGTTGACCCACCAGTATGGCATTCAGCAGCTCAGGGGCTGCCTGGTGTTCAGGAGGTAGGAGAAAGCAGTCATAGGACACTGTTCCTCATCCACTTAGGCCCACTGCTAGGTGCCTGACGATGGTTGTATGGAGAGAATAGGTAAATCTGTAAGAATTGAGAAGCCAGACCATTTTGTTTCGTTTTTAAATGAACAACACATTTTTTCTTGCCTGTGCCTGCAGATTGACTAACTTGACCATGTTTCCTTCATGATAGGTTGGGTAGCGCTTGTCATACTCTCTTCTCTTCATGTTTCTTTTGCTTTCGTGCTCAGAGGATTCAGAGCTTTCCTGTCTTCTCCGATGTGTGGATGCAGTAGCTGCTGCAGTCCAAGCAATGCTCTCACATCTCATAGATGCACTGAAAACTCGTACTGTGTCTGAAGGATGATTTCTTTGTTAAATGGGCCACTGTTGTAGGCCACTTTTAAAAGCTTCAGCCATGTCCTTAATGCCTTCTCAGAAGAAAGCTGGAAATGAGCACGTGTTTCTGCTTAAACGGGTGCTGAAATCTCAGTTGGATGCTAGCCATGATTCTGCAGTTTCTCATTTAGTTTTGTTAGGCTTTACCCGTTGGGAAGAGGAGGAGATGTTTTTCAAAACAGGAAAATGAAATTGTACCCCCATACACACAGTTGGCAAGAGAATAAAGGGAAAAGAGGAAAAAATGAAAATACTCTTCACTGCGATTCACATTGACTAGACTTCATTTTCTTGGCTTCAGTTCACTGTAGGGATATTTGACGAATGCCCACCTCTGTACAGGGACAGTTTAGCTCTCCTATGTATTATCTGATATGATGTGTTTCTGGATATCTGTCTTAAATTCAGCCCTGTCTGGCTTACCCCTTTCTACTACTGCCTACAGATACGCCGGGTTTGCTGTAATGCTCTGAGTGAAATACTTACCCTGATGAAGACAGCTTGGGTTTTGACTCCAGCAGACAGGTTTTTATCTCAAGTGTCAGAAAGCGAATGCACAACCTGTAGCATCATCTGCAGCAGCCAAGTGTGAAATCAGCTGCGCAGAGCAGTTAGCATGTTATAATGAGGGAAATAATTTCTCTGTGGAAATGAAACATTCACGCTGTGGCACACCTGCTTTTTAACATAGAGGCGTGCAGCAAGGAAGAGGATTTGTCAGGCTTCCTTCTTCACCACCACCCCCAGCTGATGCCTTCCAGTAAATGTGATGGGATCAAGGCTCTGTTGCAGCAAGAGCTGCGTCTTTGTGAAGGAACAGGATTCTGAAGCATTGATATTTGCACAGGGACAGAAAATATCAGAATACAGGCTGACCTGTGATAAGTATATTACACACTGAAGCTTTCTCTGATTTTAATGCCTTTAGAATGATAGATTCCTTTCCTCCTCCGATGTAGGTGGTCTTGTTTGTAGACGGTTTTAAATCTCTACGGCTGTAAAGGCATTGCTCTCTTGAGGATTTCTCTATAAACCATTATGTTCCTTACATCTATGAATCTAGAAGCAGGTAATTACTAGAAAGAAGCGGACCTTGAAAAGAGCATGGTATAGTCTTAATTTTGCTGGTGGGCAAAAACATACAGGTGGTCGGTCAGTATGGATTGCAGAGTGCATCTTCTTGTTATCTTGGTATAAATGCCAAAAGCTGAAGGTTTTCTTCCTGTATCTAGGAAGTTTTCCGTAGAAACTCAGCCAATAAGTGCTGTGATTTAGCAGTTTTACATGAATTTGCCTTTCAGGTTCATCTTTGACATCTTGAGTTTGGCACTTTATGGACAAGATAAGATACGCTGATGTAGAGTGAATTAGCTTTAGAATTGCACTGGCTGGAGTAGAGAAAATAGACTCATGTCTTCAAGAGGCCAGAAGAGGAATAATCTGAGAAGTAATTTGAACTGATATTGTTGGGAGGGTAATATTGCTTGATGTATCTGTTATGACAGCTGAAGATATGGTGAAGCACGAAACAGAAAAGAAAAAGACAGTTGTTAGGCCAATGACAGGATGAAACCATACCACTTATGACAGCTGTTGGCAGCATGATATCGCTGTCCCCAACCCTTCTACTGATCTGGAGTATTGGAAACTTTAAGATCATGTTCATTGTGTGTTTCTAGGGATCTTGTTAGGGGTAATGCTCTCTGACAGCAGCCAACTGTAGTTGGCAATGGGGATTCTTCAAATAGAAACAAACATACAAAGCATCACCGTTTCCTTGCTGATGCTTTCATGGCATGTTTGGTCATTCATTGCTTTCATACTGGAACCATTTGCATCTCAAAAATTGTAGGACTTTTTTTCTAGACCATCAAACAAAAATGCAGACACATAAACAACAACAACAAAAACCCTCAGTGAGATGCAGAGGGACCCTTCTATTTATATAGTGCAGAGGCAAAGCCAAAGCAACTCTGTTTACGTGAAAGTTTTTTTTTTTAAATCTGTCAAGGAAGCATCTTTTTTTAGTCTGTAGATGTCACCAACTCTGGATGTGTTTAAAACCCATTTGGATGGAGTGCTCAGGGACATGATGTAGAGAATGGCTGTTAGAGTTGGGGTAATATGGTTAGGTTGTGGTTGGACTTGACGGTAGTTAAGATCTTTTCCAACCTGAGCGATTCTATGATCGGAAAGCTTTCCAGTGGCACAACCTCATGGAAAACTGATGTGCCTGTGTCCTCCCCCTTCTGGACACACTGTTCTCTGTTTTTCTGCCACCTAGACTTTCAAAGTATTCTTACTGAGGTTCTGTGGCCTTTCCAGCTTTTAACCATCAGGAAGCTGAGACAAGCCAAAGACCTTCTGGTCAGGTCTTGTTAAAGTTTTAAATGCCTTTTTGGCAGCTCTCCCCGTATCTTGGCGGATTTGGGTCTCTGTAGCTGCTCTTTCTCTCCTGTTTCAGTGACACTGTACTTTGAGACTCTCATCTATCAGAAAGGATAAGAATATTCCTCTTAGAAGAGCAGATGTCTGGAATTCCAGTGAGCTGTGATGTTTTTTTTTTCTTTGAAATAACTGTCTTGCTTTGAGTTCAAAACTCAGCTTCTTTTGTTTGCTGCCCAATTTTAATCCAAGGATTCAGTCTCTTCTGCATTTTATTTTTTTTATTGCCCTATCTATTTAGGCTGATATGAATCGCCATAGCTCAGTAGGAGATAGCAAGGTTCTGCTGATTTGCGCTAATGTTTATGAAATATTGCTTCCTATGCATTTTCTAGGTGTGTCCAAAAGTATGCTTATGAATCTAAGTGTCTGCATTCATCAGTTGATGCACTCTTTTAAGTGAAGAGATCTGTCAGATCAAGGTAAAGAAACGAGGACTGCCTTCCAAGGAAAACTTCCTCATAGCTCTCAGTGCTGAGAAAACAAGTATCTTGGGCTGCACACCGGGCCAAAACAGATAAGCCGTGTTACAGTATGTGGAAACAGCATGTCCCAGAAGGTCATGCAAATCACATGCTGTTGAGCTTTCCAAAGTATGGCTGGAGTATCCATCCTCTCTGGAGCATGGTAGACTGGAGCAGACCAAGAGGAAATCCTGGACCAAGCAGCTTGGCCTTAAATGGCAGAATCAAGTAGAGGTATTTCACTAATGGTGTCTTAAAATAGTGGGGTTAAGATAACAGCAGCTCTCATACAAGCTCCTACCTTACCTAAAAGCCATGGCAGAGTACATATGGTTTATTACTGAAATGCAGGGCCTGACCCCCATGTAGAAAATTAGGCTGAAATGTAAATGTGATGAAGGTGCAGTGAAAGTTAAATCAAGTGAAAACAACACTTCTTATAAGAAATGGGTAAAAAGCAGTGCAGAAAGACATTTCAAGGATGTTTCAAAACATTGGTGACACCTAGAAGATAATCACAAGTGGTAAAGAGAAATTCAACGTACTAGTTTGGTAGTAATTGCTTTGATTTTTCCCAGGTGTTTATCTCTGTTTTTCTTTTCTTTTATTGCATTATTTTGCTGTCTGAAATGCTGAACTACCAACCCTGGAACTGTTGAGGTTGGCATGCAGACTGCAGAAGCCAACATTCTTGCACTCATCTCTACTCTGCCCACCTTGGCTACCTCAATCCTGCCTGGCCTCCTTTCTCCTAATAGCATGGGAATAGCTGGGAATTTGTTCAGTATCTCCTTCCTGCTCAGACTGATAACAAAATGGCAGACTGACAGTTGGCAGAGTTGATGGGGGAAAGGGGAATGTGGCTAAATTGAGTGCATTGTACTATGATATCACTGTCTAATCTGCAACCAGCTCATTTTTTTTTTTCTTGCAATCTACACATCAGCCATCAGTTGCTAAAAAGCTTTCCATTATTTCAGACAAGGATCTAATTAAAGCCAGAAGTCTACAGGGGAAAGGCTCAGTATACTGTTACATGTTTCCCAAGCTTAAATTCCCTCCTATTTTGTTAGTAGACCTGGTTGTCTTCTGTTCCCTCACCTAAGGGAGCTGGGTTAAAGCTTTTTGTGTTCGTTATCTGGCTCTCTCTGACAGCCTAGCATCCCCTCTGTAGTGCCTGCTTCCTCTTTAACCTTTGCCAACAATGCTGTTGTAGCCTTGTCTGGCTTTGGGTAGCAGACAGACGCACAAGCAGAAGAAAGCCTCACACCTTCAGTGCATGCTTCGTTGTTTGGGCAGCTGGCACGGTACTGATAAACTGTTATCTCTTGCTTTTTGCTTTTGGAAGAAGTGTGCAAACTCATGCAGTGGAACATGGCCTAACATCTCTCATCAAACTAGATAGTGTCAAAATTCAGTAATCTACAGGAAAAGCACAATACAGTAGACAATAACGCATTGATTACCTTGAGCCTCCTGTTGTGACTTGGCAGTTCTCCTTCAGAGACCTCTTTCAGAGGGTCTTACTCTTGGGATTTTGCCTTTTTGTCTCTGTCAAGAGGGGTTTCTTGCTTTATCTGATACTATCCAGCATTAAAACATGGAGGAGCATGTGCTTGCTAATACATACAATAATCGTGAACGGTTTGGAAATGACAAGAGAAAGCAAAAAAATCTCATGCCTTCACTTAATTAACCTTTGTTTTGATACTGCAGGTATTAAGGTTGAACATTTTTCTGTTTGGCTATAGACAGGCAATGATACGTGGCTCCGCATTCCCTGGCATTTTTTCCCCACTTTGCTGCTGTGGGCAGTGCTTTGGGTACCACTAGCACGGCCCGGTCCAAGGCACTTCTCCTGTGGTTAGGAGGAGGCAAATATTAAGGGGCAGAATAACAGAATCTTGCCTTTTCCAACTCTGAGCTGCAAATGCAACAGCTTAATCTTAAGGCTGTTGGTAGAACTCCTACCCATACAAGTTGCTTGGTGATGAGTGCTGTTTCTTTGACTGATGCACATAGGCAGGGGAATGCTTTCGCATTGCTGCCTGGACTTTCTAAAACATGCTTAAATAATTTACATAAAATCCAAATCTGCATGTGAAATACCCTCATGAGTCAAGGGCTTATTCACTGCAGATTCTTTCTGTGAGTGGGAGGAAACCTAAGCTGTCTCGAGTAAAATGGCCTTTATAAAACATGGATCCATTTCCTAATATTTACATCCTATTCTACTAATTATGGGGTTTTTCTTGCTTACCTCGGTCTGAAAGTACCTCACCAAGTCCTTGTTAGCATTGCTTCATATGGATGTTAATGCTAAATTGCAGAGTTTTTTTCCTGTGTTCTTAAATAGACTCTCTCTGATTTAACAGAATATGCATTATAACAGGCATTAAAAGGCATGTATCTGTAATTGCTTTTTAATGTCATTGCTATTCATGGGTAATTTTAGTTTCAAAGTAACCTGAAAATCCTGTAAAACATGAAGCATTTGATGATAAAGGTGTGCCAAGGAGAATTCATCATACCTGACACTGTTTAACTGAAGTACTGCTAAGGATCCTGGAATGAAGCAGGTTTCTATGTGCAGCTTCTCATACCTGTGTCTGTTGAAGTCAGTGCCATATTAATTATTACAAACTGATAAGCAGTCAGTTGTTTTCTTTTCCCACATCTGTCTTTTATATGAACATTATTAACAGTTCTCATAGCAGTTCTAGGCATGGCAGGCATTGCCAGGTGCATGAATAGTAGAACAAAACATCTGAATTAATGCTAACTCAGGGCTGTGTGGAGATGTATGGCTTACATCTACATAGCAATCCAGCATTTAGTATGGAAGAAAGTTCTTCTCTATGAGAGTGGTGAGGTGTTGGAACAGCTGCCCAGAGAGGCTGTGGATGCCCCGTCCCCAGAGGTGTTCAAGGCCAGGTTGGATGGGGCCCTGGGCAGCCTGGTCTGGTATTGAATGTGGAGGTTGGCGGCCCTGCTTCTGGTGGGGGGTTGGAGATTCATGATCCTGGAGGTCCCTTCCAACCAGGGCTATTCTGTGAATGCCCCACACAATGCCCCACAATGTTTCTCTGTGTGCCTACATTCAGTTAGTATTTCTGCATGTGTGACTCTTACGTCTCTATATAGGAATAGTTTGTGTCTAATCCTTTGAATCTTTATTTTATGGGGATGAATCTACATTAATTCCCAAAACCCCAAGCAATGAGAGAATTGCTTTGCAGTGTTAGAGAGGAAAACATTACAATAAAATTGAAGCATACTTTTAATTATCTGTAGTCATTTGGATGAAATCTATAATGAGCTGGATAAGTGCTGATGCTCTAGGCATCAATTTTTCAAATGACAGTAGAACCAAAAATATCTGGGAAGGCATTGTTAGCTTAAACTACACAATATTTTTGAGGTCTTGGTTAGTAGAAATAATTAAAATGACTTATGTAAGATAAGTGTCATATCTCTGTCAGCAACTAAATGTTAAATGTTATCGTAAACTAATTACTTCCTTGAATTGAAAAGAAAATTAGAATTTTGTGTCTTAACTGCTGACAGATAGCGTCTGATGCTTCTTTTGCCCAAGCTCACTGCTAGCAACTTCAGTAACTGTTGCAATGAGATGCCCTCAGTATGGGTAAGAAGCAAACTGAGCCAACAACAACAGAACATCAACCTTTGTTGTAGCAAAAAGTCATTATTTGACACACATGCTAATCTCTTCTTGAATAAGCAGAAATGGAAACAACTGATGGTGTGAGGTTTTTGTTTGTTTGCTTCTTCTCTGTGTTTCTGGTTGTAGACTTGCCGCTGGAACAGGAAGGAGGGATGTTCCTTTGTCTGTCTGCTGTAGTCTTGGT
>PPHD01016014.1:0-14781 GCA_002909625.1 Bambusicola thoracicus
GTTCGATGCCCTCCACTTTAATAGCATGGAGGAAGAAAAAAAGAGAAGTTCACTGGCAGACAAACATCTTGGAAATGGTAGGGAAAGTTTTTACCTAGTAAAAAGAGTAGCCTCAAACACAGATGTGTCTTATTCATCTCCACAGTAGCATCACACAAAGCAGGCAGTTTTACCACAGCCACCTCCATCCTCTCCGCCATTCATTCGTAGAGCTTACTCAAAAATACATTCACTTCTAATCTGTACCTTACTGCAATCTTACTGAAGTACTGAAGGAAATGACATCCCCTTTGTTCTCCCTTTTGTTTAAAAATAACACAAATCAGCATGACTTCCACAAGGCCATTATTTCACAACACAACATGGCTAAAACATGGCTACTAAATTCATAATTAGCATCCTAAATTAGTATTCACTTAGATTTTAAATGCTAAGCTTTCATTTAACAGCTGAAATTTAGTCACACAATTATTAAAATCCTAGTTTTGACTCTCCTTCACATATTTCACTTGCACAAATATCTTAACTCACTCAGCATAGAATGTCTCTGATATCTTCATATTGCTCCACGTAACATATTTCTTATATTGCTTTTATAGGAGCAGAGGGTTGGATTCAGACACCACCATCTAGCATTAATAAGAAAAAAAGCCCTGATGTTTCTGAAATGCTTTTAAATTATAATTTATTTTAATTAACATTTGCTATTTTACAAATGTTTTAATGTAATCACATATTCTAAATGCTCTATAGTTAATCTGTGAGTAAATGCTGTTTGACACTTTTTTTAATGTTCTACATCACAGGCCTCAGAGTCCTCGCAGATTTTAAAGATTAAAACTCTGCCGGGGCTCTGAGATACTAATATCCATTTCCCTGAGTTAGTACTGATGGGCTTGAATGTACCAAGTGTTGATGGAACTGGCAGTACATGGCATTTTACGCATGTTCACTTTCAGGGCAGTTATAGTATAAGATACATTTCAGCAGTTGTTATCTTCCTTTTTTTTTTTTTTTTTTTTTTTTTTTTTTTTTTTTTAAACACAGTACTAGCAAATACTCTGAATTTCCAGCAAGGAAACACAATTTTTCAGTATTACTAATTTCATATTTACCACAGTACTTCCAAATGTTGCTGAAACAGATAAAGATTTGTGAGCCACTGCGGTTAGCATCTCCCTTTAAAGTGAATTACACAACAGCCATGCAGAAGCGCAAGAAGCTCAGAAATAACAAATACTCTGTGCAGTGCCATTTTTGCCAGCCACGGGCTTCTCAAAACTCTGCAATTTCCCCAGTGATTGCACTGTCATTATAATAGGTAATCATTAGATTTATCTTTTATATAATTTGTAACATCTTACAGTCTTATATGTGCATTTATGTAGCCTCATTACTGCCAGGAGTCCTCTTTAACTGAGATGATAAGTAAATAAAGAAGAAATTACGCACCAACAGGAACCTGGAATATGTTGTTTTACTGTATGTCTGAGAGCTCCCTTTAGCAAAGCTAATCTGCGCAGCAGTTACCATTATTTCTACCTCAGTGAGCACTTCCTAATTGCTGTGTTATTGCTTGTGAAGAAAATATATTATCAAAGTCCACAAGTTATGACTTGTTGCACATCTATACACGGGAGGAAAAACCTTCTCACTTCATCAGACCTCAATAAATTTCTAATAGGTTGCTCATCTCAGGCTGTTTTTTTTTTCCTCACAGACCTGTTCATTACCATTTCACAACGTCAGTATCTCCTTCTAACCATCAAGATGCATTTGTAACTTATTCAGAAACCTGAAAATATTACTAAACTACATCTACTTAGTTCTCTATGAATCATCCCAGGCCTATTTTGGTAGCAATTTGCAATGAACAACAATAATAAGCCCAAAGGAATCAGTATTCCTTTTTAGTTGTTAATGTTTTATGCCCAACTACTGGTCCATTGCCAGGTAATGATACACATAGCATTAGAGCTGTGTATTAATATTATCTTTACAAATGCAGTAATACTCAGTGGAGGATAAAGTTTTGATGGACTCCTTTTGCATGCCAGTTACAGTTCTACATCATCAGAAAAAAAAGTCAGCATTAGCACTTGGTTCTGGTGGGACTGCTAGGGACTGGGTGACCTTCAGAAAGCAGCAATAGCATCAGAACAGCAAACAGCAAAAGTTAACACAGTTAACACAGAAAACAATTTCAACATTTTGTCATGTTCACAATTACCTAGATGCCACAGATGTGCAGAAAGCAAGGCGTATGAACTGGTTCTAGGAAACAACAGAATATTGCAATTAGCAATGACAAGATTTCTCTCTTTTAGAGAGCAAACAAGCACTTAAAAAATCCTGAAAAGATTATCAACATTCTTTCACTTGCAGCAATATCATACTGCTTTTCTACAATTTCTCTGAACACTATTGACTTTTACAGAGCACCTGAGGTAAAACATACAAATCATTCTAAGGATTGCATTTCTTACATTTGAGTGCAGTGCACTTGACCTAAGAATAAGTCTGTCATTTTTAAGTTGTCTTAATATATAGTCAAGATGTGAAAATAGAAAATAAGAGGCACAAGAATCACCCACATTCCAAATCCTGCTCTTGTAATTCAGAGTTGCTTCTGCTTAAAATGGAAAAATAAAAAAAATTTGAAAGTAAGAAAAACAGAGCCAGATAAAAAAACTCCTGACTGGAGTACAGCATTCTGTTACCACTCAGAATGAATAAGCGATAGAAGAGCTCAATGTACTTGTCAGCACTGAAGACTGACCATACGATGCCCTCAGCCTAAAGTAGATCAGATTAAAGGGCAAGGGTGCATACTTCCCAAGGCACCACAAGGTCCAGAAGTCTTTTAACAGGATATCTCTAGAACACCTAAATTGTCATTTTCCATGAAGAGATTTAGGATCCTGTGTAGAAACTCCATTGGGTACCCTCAGAAGCTTAAACACCCTTAAAAAGTGCCATAAGACCCTCAGTAGGCAGCTTGCACAGCCTCTCATATTCCTTGGAAGAAATAGAAGGAATCCTCTTTTTTGGCCAGAGTCACAATAGCAAACATTCAGCATCTCATGTATTTTTTCTCTTTCATGTGAAGAAGTTGATGATAAAGTTGGGTATTTCTTTGATACTAAACTGTTTATTTTCAAAATGTATATGTTCTGTTCCCCTGAACACAGGAGGATAACAGCACTCGTTCAGTGTAATATACTTTATGCTTCTTTCTAGCCTTTGCTGAGGGGTCCCTTCTAGCTTGCCTTCAACACTGTGTTACAAGTGTCTTCATTTTCCTACGTATCCTCTGCCCACCTCTGCCATACTGGATTTTTCTGTTCTTTCCTCTGCCCATATTATTCCAACGTCCTTTTCATTCTCCTTCACAAGAATTAATTTCCCAGTTTCTTGCTTTGCATCTGGTCTACGTTGAAATTCTTTTCACAAGCTCATTTCTGGGGTTGCCTTAACTTAAACTTTGAACTGAGGAAGCTGTGAAGTGTTGGGATTCTCCCTAAGAAATCAATTAACCCGTTTTATGTAGCAGACACACTTATAAAGGACCTACCTCTGCCCCTCCTTCTAAGCAATTCCCTTCTTCTACAGAAGCAACAACCAATTTCCTTGTTACTTTAGCTCCCAATGATGCCTCTGTGTCCTCAGCTAAAGACACACTGCTGCAAAAAAAGAAATTGCTAGAAAAAAAGTATGTGAACAGTGAGACTCATCCTCCACATTTCTCATTTTCCCAAGTGAGAGTATGGTGGCAAGGTGAGCTCATCACCAAAGAACAGAAGGAATATATAAGTGAAAAGCACAAACCCAGCCTGAAATGGATTTTGATCCATCTTAGCATTAATGACCAGTAGTGCACACTGCATAGCCAGTAATGTAGACCATAGGAATTTGTCTCAGAAGCGTGCTCACAGATAGGCCAATACAGATTGCCACAGTGGGGACCATCGGGATCTCCTCCTTGCATTTCGAATATTGCAATCAGTAAAAGCATCAGGCATCAAGAAAAATTAAAACTCTTATTTTAACCTGAGGCAAAAGCCAAAGCTTGCTACTATAATACCCAAATTGAAATAATTAGTCCTTTGTTTTCAAGAGGCAAAAGCAAATAGCTTCTACTAAGTGCAATTAAAAATATACCACATACTGAATTCATTGCTAATGATAGTTAGGATTTTCTGGCTGTAAGCAGAAGTTCCTAAAAAAAAGTGTTGGTGATTACTACTCCAATCTAATATAGCATAAATAACTTCAGAAAAGATCATGAAATTCCTTCATCATTTCCTTTCCTCAGTAACCTCAACAGACTGAAAGCAACCTTCATAAGTACAATCTGCATTTGTTATGCCCTTATTATAACGTATCATGAAGCATCCTAAAAATATTCAGCGTCTTTTTAACAAGCTGTGCCTTATTCTGCTTTCATTTCCAAGGTAAGTGAATATGATTGTTTTAAACAAGAAAACAACAACACCTACCATAACTCTTCCCACTTTAGAGTCTCCTTATCAAAAATAACCCAGAAACCCCCCTGGCACTAATTGTTATGTTTTTAAGGGCTGATTTCAACATCACAGAGAAGCCTTTAAGTACGAGGAAGCTTTTTGTTTGATGATGTTCGGGCTCAGCATGACATGTACTGTTATTCTATGTCCTGCTTTTATTTTGAATGCAAGATAATAACTGAACTGTAGTTAGAACAGGATAATAAGTGAAAAATGCAGGGACTTTATACATCTTACTTCTCATTAGTGACATTCTGCCTAGCAAAACAAAAGGAATCATAAGCTGAAGTTTAATGTTCCTTCAGTTTAACCCTCCACTAGTTATAAAGTAATTTCATGAGGTTATTTTCAAGAGGAAAGTCAATTTGACACTTTTGCAAGATTAAGGCACATGTAACAGTAGGAGAAAAAGTTTACTTGTTCATGTAGTTTTTTCTCTCCTTCCCCTTTGGAACATGCTAATAATTAAAATGTTCATCAGCAATCTGGTGACAAGGCACTTGAGCTTGATTTAATTATGGATTGCTTTGGTTTGAACCAAGGACGACAGTGATTATATAGAGGTCTTTTCTGCAGTACTGGGAAGTAAAAAAAAAAAAAAAATAGTAATAATCTGAGCATACAAGGACAGCCTAGAACAGGAAGGAACTATTTTACAATGCCTGAAAAAAGAAAAAGAAAAAGAAAAAAAGGAAGAGAATGACTTAAAAAATTAATAATGTCATGGACAGAACTAAAATATGCAAAGGTCCTGGAGACCAAACATTGAAGAAACTGGGTTATTAAAATGACAGGTGATGGACTGGTATTTCAAAACCAGACAGGTGTGCAGCATGTTTGACAGTGAATGAAAATACAGACTTCTCTAATGCTGGAAATAACCAAAAAAGAGGACTCAGTCATAGTCAAAGTCTTTTCTCCAATGACAATACATCCAACAAGGTGCTGGGGAATTCCATCAGTGAAAACTGTATGCTGGCTGTATTCACAGACAATTTAGGGACCAAAAGGTTGCCACCATCAAGTAAACAAACAGCATTTTTGCAAACATTGCAACAAAATTTTCTGTTCAGTTTCAGTAAAAAATAAAAATAAAAAAAATAAAATGAAAGCAAACAAAAACTAAGGCATGGAAAATAATTTTAAAATAAATCCCTAATTTGATATCCCATCCTTAACGTCTACTTAGTAATAAGAGCCTAAAAAGTGAAGGAAGAGAAAGGAAGCCTTGCCAAAAGTTTTCAGAAAAGCCTAAAGAACAGGTAAGGAGAGAAAGCATCTTCTCATTTCCCAGGTAAGTTAGGCTTTGCCTATACTTCATGTGCAAAGACACCTGATCTGTCTGTGCAGCGAATCCCACCTCAAAGGAGTGTGATGTGGAGACTTAAGTGAGCTGGACTCAAACCAAGAAGTAATTATCACATGGCATTGCTGACACTGAGTTACCATGTCCTTCGAGTTCACCATTTAAGTCCAGGTTATTGAACCAGCATAACAGCACAGTGCTCTGCATGAACATTTGCAGCCCAGGAAACACGTGTTAAAGTTTTATCTTGCATGTGTCTTATGTCAGTGTTTACAAAAGTGTGTGTAGAAATGCAGATAGACTCCTAGAATGGTCTCCTGAAATGCCAAAAACGGTCACAACTTCTACGATTTTTAAGTATAAAAACCTCACAGGCAGACTTCCAAATAAAATACAAGATTCACAAACTGTTGGGCGATGGTAGTTCAGCTGGAGCTACCTAGATATGTAGAACTGACAACAGGGGAAGGGGAAATGCACAGAAAGTAAAGCGACTGATGCAAATGCATACAAATACAGGAGAAAAAGGAAAGGGGCAAAGGTTCTGTTTGCAGTAGAATAATAGGAATAGTCATGGGGGTCAAGGGATTACACGCAGAAGCCTTGCAATGTGTACATGCAAATCAATTGCAAAAGAGATTAGTTTAAATGGGAAGTATAATCTGGAAGGGAGAAACCCTCTCATTTTACCACAAATGACTCCCTATTTCACTGAAGCGTAAACACAGAATAAAGAAAGCGGGGGTAAGTGAAAAGATCATTATTAATCAGCCCTGTGGATGGTATAGGATGTATAACCCCTGAGATTCACATGGGCACCTGCCTCCAGATTGGCTGCATACGGCACAATTTATCATAACTGAGCATGTAGGAGTGGGGGAGGACACAGTGGTCATTGCCTGCACTGGAATTTATGATGGAAAAGAAAGTTAATTAAGTTCTGTGGTCAGTGCTTAAGGAAAAAATAGAAGTGCTCCCAAAAGCAATTCCTTGCTGGAACAGATATTTTGGTAGAACTTGCTAATTACTATGTTAAACTGTTAATTCGGCAAGAGAGAACTAATGTTCTTATGGTAAATTTTCAGGGAAAAATGCACACGAACAAAACAGTTTTGTCATCTGGTCTTTTACTGTCAAAAAGAAGGGTACACCTGGCATATTCTGTAGCTACTAACATCATTATAGCACAGCACATAACTGAGTGGCACAGTGTGAGCAACAGCAGGGAGAATAAAGTAAGAGGTTTCTGAAATCAGTGGGAAAACAACTAGTTTAAGGAACGAGGCCAACTAATGTTGCTTTTTTGAAAGTATTAATGTTGGGGGGGTTTTTTGTTGTTTTTTTTAGTGTTTTTTTTTTTCCCATACTGTTATGAAATCACTAATGAATTATCTTGGAAAATGAAACAGTTTGTGTCAGTCCCTCAGACAAAGCCACCCAGGCTGGCTAGGTCAGGGCTCCTCCTGGTTCTGGGAATGCAGTGAAGCACATCACAGAGACTGCCAAACAGTGGGAGCAAGCACCGAGCTTCACGGAGTTGTGGGATGACAGCACTGATGATAAACCTGCTCTGTGAAAGTTATTCTCTTATCACTACTATAATATAAATGACAGTATTACTAAAAATTTGCTGTGGAGGAAATATCTAGAAGTGAGGGTATAAGACCAGTGTCCTATTATAGTACAAATTCTACAAATAAGTAAATGCTTTTCACAAAGATCTTATCAGGTAAAGCACACAACTGGCTCATAAGCTTATCCTTATCCAAGCAAAATATATCCTTTTTGGCACTGCAAAATCCAATGTCAGAAAGACATAATGAGGTATTTGGTGTTCTAGCAGTGGTTGTTAGTAAGTGCAGCACTTGACCTCTAGCAAGCCAGGGTGTAAGAGAATGTGTGAGCTCTGCCCTCAGATGCGTAGTCTCATGACAATGGAGTTCTGTAATTTTGATGTTTTTTAAACCCTTTTTTTTTCTTTTCCTAAACACATACAGCCACTAATTTCACCAATCTGCTTCACCAAAATGACAAATATCCAATGGACAGTGGGGCCCTTACTGCTTTGCATGATGTGATCTGGTGATCTGGCATCTCTGGTTTTGGCAAAACTGGTGAATCTTTTTTTTTTTCTTGTTTGTTACATTCTTAATAAATATAAAAGCAAGGAGATAAATAATACTGATTAAAGACAAAAATCCATGGGGCTCGATAGAGAACCAGTACAACAATTTGGTCTACCTGTGCTCCAGCCACATGGCTTGGACTATCTATGAGGTTCCTCATTTAATAACCATACATTCCTCCAGTTCTGAAGCGTCCTCTAAGATACTTCATTAGAAACAAACATGAAAGATAACATGAAGATCCACACTCACTCTCTGTAGACTGCAGACCAGAGCTTTTACTTGCGTTAAAACATAGGTCAACAGCAAGAAACAGAAGTGTTTGTGGTTGTTTTTCCATTCTACTTATCACACTATTTTTCATCTGCACTTCAGTCCCACAAATGCTGCATTTCACTTGAAAAAGCAGCTAATGATAATCCCAAAACTCCTATGGTGACATCAGTGCTAAAAATTGTTACTTAGCAGTGAATTAGCGCAAGATAGGAAACAAAATTGGAGAGAAAATATAGGCAAAACTCCTCTGCATGTCAATCACTACAAGAAAATTTCATCAAAGTTCATAAAAATCACTAAAGTCTACAACATGACAGCTTACTTAAGACAGCTCCTTTAGGAAACACAGAGAGTTACGCAGCTTACAAAGATGTGCACCCGTGGGGGGGGAAAAAGTCATCATTTTATAAAAGAAGAGCAAATATTATTTTTGCCTATATTCAATTGCTGTATTCAGGCACAACATTTATTGGACAATCTTCAGATTCTTTCAAATTCATCAAAATGCAAATTCAGTCAATTAATTTTAGCTAGCAGATCATTATAGCTGAAGGAGAGACATGTAAAAATTCATCCCTTGAACCTGAGGTGCAAAGGCAGAAGGAATAGACTTCTGTTTCATTGTAGCTCACAAATAAATTCTGATTTTAAAAAAAAATCCACAAAGTACAAGATAACAAATTGAATTAAAACTAAAGCAAACACTCAGTTATAGTGGGTTTAGTAAGGGAGAAATGAGTTTTGTTTGTTTACTTTTTAAGCTTCTAATCCTTTTCAAATTAAGGTTTTTTTTTCCATGAAGAGTAAAATTCAGTGGGCAAGAACATTTGGTATCCTCAAGTATGCATTTCTTTTTCTGATGAAACATTTCATTAAAAAAAAAAATCACTGCTAGGATTTCAGACTGTATAATAGCATTATTAGTGCAAAACTTCATTAATTACATCATTCAACGTGCATGAGGAAATGTAAATTCCATGGAAAAACAATGAGCACAGTTAGTGATTATATTTGTTCCTCTATTTCATTTTTCTTACCTGAAGTGGAAAAAAAAAAAAGAGAATTTGTTTCTTAATTTTAATGCATACCCATTCCTTAAACTATGTTTTTTACTTGACTTTCAACAACTATAGTATACAAAACTAAAATATATTCCTCTTTATACATATTTTATAATTTGTTTCAAGTCACATCTTAAAAGGTATTTAACTTTTTCTCCTGGATCCTGATTTCCGTTAATGGCAGTAGAAAAGTCACTGTCCTTGATCTAGAACTGTTTAGTAGGAAGGAGTCAGGGCTAGAGGCACATGAAAACATGTCAATCAGATGTAATTGCTCTCCAAAAGAATCCCCATCAAACTGAAGAACAAGAACTCAACACTAAACACATGGATTCACTGCAGCACCTAATCTACTAATGAGCTCAGCTTGTTATTTCCAGGCTTGCTATTCAAAAAGTTTAATATAAGAAACATGACAGTGAAGGACAACATTACTTATATAGTTTTTGATAACATATACCACAAGTGGAGCCAGTAATATTACCAGTAGTTATATTGCCCAGCACACTTCCCACTTCAGCTTCAGCTATTTGGGCTGAAATATTCTATACAAAGTGTCTTCCTCTGAACAATAATTTTAATTTTCTTTCATTAGCTTAATGGTTTTCTAAAAATTTATTATATGGGTTTCTTTTTAATTGTCTTATCATCACAACATAGGAATGAACGACATTAAGGAAAAAAGGAAAATAAAAGCAAACATGGTTTTATCACAACATCAGTACAGTACATTGAGTCCACAGTGTCCCTTTCTTTGTCATATCTCATTATGTTGACCATTTTTCCCCATAACTCAAAAATTTCAACATTTTTCTGTTTACAAAATATCCTTCTTCATTAACTAAGCATGTACCTATCTATATATTGGCATCCTACTATTCTTAACATTCACTATATCTCACATTGGCAGTGTGGATTTATGCAGCTCATTAAAGAAATATTCCAGTTGCTGAAATCTGAGTATCAATTGCCAGATTAACATATATTGATATCAACAGGAAGGGATCTGTAAAGAAATCCAGTTGGTACTAAAACTTTGATGTCCACAACTGCTTCAGACTGCAGAGTGAATGTCCAATACTGCTGGAGGGGTATTAAGGTACTAATACAAGGGCATTAAGTATGCCCTTGGAGAACATCTTCTGGCTTATTTTCATTCAGAGAAATCTATTTCCTATGATCTATGAAACAGAATCAGGGAATCATATGTGTTGGAAGGGACTTCTGGAGATCATCTAGTCCAACCCCGCTAAAGCAGGCTCCCTGCAGTAGGTTGCAGAAACAAATCAAAGCCTAGTAGGTGGCAAAAGCTGACAGAGTTGTTTCCAAAGCACACCACTGACACAAACTATGATAGTGACACACACACATCCAGCAGGGGTTCAACAAAATGAAACTTCTGCTCCTTCTGTTCACATGTTTACAAAGAGGAGTCATGCACATTTCCCTGTTAGACATGCAAGACAGAGGTGATTTGGGCACAACTTGGTCTTGTGTAATAAAGGAGATGTATGTCAACAGGTACTCTGCTAGAAACGCAAGAGCAATGACAAAAATTGAAAGCAATGAATACAAAAAAAAGAAATGGTCTCATAGTGAAGACAGTGAGACTGAGAACTTCATTCTGACTCCAGCTTTCCCAAAGGAGCCCAGTAGTTCTTTTGTGCGCCTTGGACTTTGATTCAGTAAATAAATGCATTAATTTGGGAATTAAATATTAAAAAATGAAATGGATAATTTAATATTAAAGTTGTATTGATAAGACATGAAACACGGAGACTGGAAGTAGGGAGAAGTCTGGGATTTTCAGGAGCACAGTGTTGCTAACATCATAATGTTAAACTCATCAGATGAAAGGGTCAGAAATTCATTTTTACTCAGGCCACTTTGGCAAAAAACATGGGTTACAATGGAGTGCTTTTCATGAAGCACAGTCCATTTTCTTTTAATAATTAGGTCATTTTAACTCATTTCAGTCAAAAAGCGAGGATGTCTTTAATCTCCTCTATTTTTTTCCTGGGAATTAGTTTGTTTTTAAAGTGTCCTAAGTTCAACAGAATGCATTGGGAACTTGTTGCAAGTTGCAGTAAATCGCATTGAGTGCCACAAGAATGGTCTGTTAATTTGTTCTGGATTTCCAAGCTGTAACAACCTGTGACTGAGCTAATAGCACAAATGGTTAAAAAGAGCACAGCCTTTGTACTCCTTTTTTCCAATCTGCAATTTCCAGAAGTGCTATGAACTTCTACAGCTGAACAAAATCAAAAGGAACTCTACCAAAGCACATACACATTACTATGTATTCTGCTAAGCATTCTGTAAAATCAGGCCTCAAGTGTTTTAGACAAAGTAACGGACAACATTTGACAATCTGGCACTGCTATGTAAAAACGACATACAATTTTCTCTTTCCAAAGGCATCATGAAAACTAATGTTATAATATTTGAAGAGCATTTTTCAATAAGCAGTCTATATAAGCCTATAAAGAAGTGAAAATTTCCGTAATTAGAGCAGAAGTATTTCCCAGATAATATGAATTAGGACCACACACAAAACAAAAAAGGTAAAATTCTGAACTCAGAGAACATAACCCATCTGCGCAATGAATGAAGCAGCAGTCCTGTAGGAAAACCCAGCATGTGATCTTCTAATTAAAGACTGTTCATGAAATGTAGGCACAAAGCAGGCAAATGGTGCGATGGGAGCAACCTTAATGTTGGCATTTCCTGACTTGAATGTTTCAGAGTGCAGCCTTAACATCTTTGAGATTTGTTTACCACACCTAGTATATGCCACTTAGAATGACTGTACGTATATACTACAAAAACATTTTCTAAAAATTCTATAGTTTACTGAGAAATATTATTCTTTCTCCTTCCACCCAATAAATGACATTCTAACAAGTAAACAGCTATGAGGACAGTCTTAACTAATTACACAGTTCAACATTTTTTGTTTAAATCTTATGGTGCAAAGAAGAGGTTGTTCTACGTAGAAAACAAATCAGGAGAAAAAAAGAGAAGGTTTGTCCTCCTTCCCTACAACACACTCCTATTATGAGCTGAAGGCTCCTTAATATCCATTTCTAATCCCCTGTCATCTGCCTGTAAATGCTAAAAAGTGCTGCAGTTTGCATCAGCTTGTGTGCTAGACATTTTTAACAAGAACACTAACTCACTGATAACTGTGGAATCTCAGTTTATAATCCCAAGCAAATGTGTAAAGGACAGTTCCACAGAATACTGAGTAAAGGTATGGAGCATAAACTAGAATGTCTCCTTGTAAAATCTAACTAGTATATACAGCTAGTAGATGCACCACACAAGTGCTTTTATGCATTACAACATAATCTGACATAATACAGAACCCACATAGATGCACGCACCGCAGTTTCATGCAGGCTGGTTGTGCCACAGAGCACTGACTCACACTGCACAAGAGGGTTTGTTTCCTTCAAGTCCAGTTGACATGAAGCTCATACTCTAGATCTGAAAGTTTCTTCTCTAATAGCAGTCATGTAAAAGGTAAGCCTACGCAAAAGTCCGTGGGCCTCTCCTCCTCTACTTTAGCAATCAAGCCCTCTGAACCTTTGAGATCTGGAGGCCTCTAACAGTTTTTCTCTTCTCAACCTGCTTGCAGACAGACCACCATTGTTTCTCTGTATCTACTACACATCTGTCAGCAGTTTGTTTTGAGAATCATCAATTAGGTATAAATCTCCATCATCTGAGAGGAAGCGTATTTGATACTTAAGCTAGTGTTTGTGAAAGTCAGTTGTTACAAGATTTGATTTCCACGTGAATCTTCCCACAAGCTACTATGAAATCATCAGTCAAAACTCTCAATCATTTCATCTGTGATTGCATTATTTTGCAGGGCACGCAACATTCAGAAAGCCAGAAGTCATTTGGATTTCTGGCTAGTTAAGAATTATTTTGAAAGCATACTTTAGAGAACCTGGTAATTTGCAGAACAGAGAAATATCCCTTAAAGCAGGTTACATCACACACTGGACAACTGGGTGCTCTTGCACTCTGCTTTTTGGAATATACCTCTGTTCAAAGATTAACGCAAGCATGGTTTACCACAGACCTATAGAAAACACCTACTTACACCAAAAGAGACACAGAGCATAATATCTTAAAGACTGATACAAGGTCATTTTTACTTTTCAGGTACACAGAAAGCTAGGAGACCTAGGAAAAAGAGTAAAACCTTGAAAATTAGCATTTATTTCATGCCTAACTCCTAGGATTCAAATGTGTCAAGTCTCTTGCCACACAACCTTTCAGCATGGCACCAGGGTCACTAGGCGCCAGGGCCGCTGAGCAGGAGGCAGCCCTTGGACCTCCACCTCTCCCCAGGCAGCTCCTTGCTGCGAGGTACCTCACTGGGCAGGTTCATGAGCAGCAGCCTAATATCTGCCAGACTTTAATGAAACCCTCACAGAGTCAGCTTTCAGCATAAGAGAATAATGTCATTTTGAGAGAGCAGTGGATCTTTGAGACCTCAGTGCAGAATTCATATACTCCTTTCTTAACAATTGGCTCCCACAGAAGCTATTTCTATAGGGTCACAAAAAACTTACTCCGCAGGTCTGATGCATTTCAGACAATAGCTCTATACAAGCAACAGATTTGATTTAATATGAGTCAACTGCCTGCCTGTTTTTCCACACAGAAAATACGAGGTTTGAAAATATCTCCATGGAAAGGGGTGGGAGGAAACAAATCATCTGTTGGCTGATTGCTTTAAAATATGATATCATTGAAATACATTTAGCCAGTCATCTTCTGTTTGGGGACTTCACCACGACCGTGTTCCAGTTCATTAGTTTGAGGGGTATGGCGCTATTGTCAAGGCTTCAAAAACTGCAAAATGGCCTAACCCCAGGTTAGAGAGGCTACAATAGCAGAAAGGCAATTATACTGTAGGAAAAATGCTGTCCACTAATCAGCTAGCAATCAATTACTAAGAAGAGAAGATAACCCTATCCCCACTCAAGCTCTTCAGTATTAATAGTGCCATCATGTAATTACTTTAGGCATGGGCAGGTGCATGAAAGGACAGACTCTATAGTACACTGCATCCAAGATTAATGAGTTCTGTCAATTTGCCCAGCAGACATCTGATTCTTCAGCTTTATGTAGCCACTAGTTTTACACTAACCTCAGGGCATTTATTGCTGGAAAAAAAATAAACAATTAATTTAAATATATCCAAGAAGTTTACATCTTAAAAAAAATTACTGATTTTATAAGTATGATCACACAAAAAGATTTCTAATATGAACATTAATAGAGCTTGTTGTGTTAAGCATTATTCTTGCAGTTACCCGTTGTTTTAGTCAGAGTAATGAGTGAAACACAAGGTCCAAATACCTCCAAGAATAACTGATAGCACACAGTCCTGTGGTCACAGCATCCAGAATTTCACTCACACAATCAGTTCCAGTATGTGAAAAGAAAAAAAAAAAAAAAAAAAG
>PPHD01016015.1:5538-15778 GCA_002909625.1 Bambusicola thoracicus
AAAAAAAAAAAAGCACACACTTTGTTTTGATGGATAAAATAAATATTTTTCTATTTGGGGTTGCTACAAGGAATATACTAGTAAAAAAAAAAAGAAAGTGATCTAATTGGTGTGTGTTGCCATTGTTTTCATATTGATACTTGGCATGAGGACAAAAAAGCTGTGGAAGTTTCAAAAACAAATATTTTGCAAACAAAGCTAGAATAAAATAAAGTATTTAATTCCAGATTTTTGCAATTTATACAATATTGATGGGAAAAAAGATAAAAACAAAGAACAAAAACTTCAAGTGATAAAAGGATCAACTTATATCTTGCACCTTCTTGTTTCATAAAACTGAAATTCTGAAAGGAAAAATAGGACATTTCTTTGCATTCAAACTTAAGTAACATTGCTCCAGAAACAGAGTGAAAATGTTTTGCTACAACTCTGAGCTACAGGCATTAAATCATGGTTGCAATAGAAGCTGCTTTGTATAACTGTAGACTTTTTCTTTACCTGAAAAAAATATCTGTCTTGGGCATTTACTAAGTCTTGCTTTTTTTTTTTTTTTTTTTTTTTTATCTTTATTCCACTGTTTCTTCTTTTGACATAAAATTGACATTTAGTACAATCTATTTACACACAGCTAATATTGGTTTACAACAAGTTTGATCTCCAGCACCTAACTTGTCTGAATATCAACTAGGAAAAATAGTTAACATTAAATTATGGAATTATTGTAATTTATTGCAACTCATTCTATGCAGTATTATTTTTTATGTTCTAATGTCATTCTTTTTGCCATTAATACAGGCAACTGACCTTTTTTCTAAACTGCAGGAAAATTTTATACCTTTTTTTTTTTTTTTTTTTTGAAGAAAGAATTCTGAGATAGTATAAATTTCCAGGCTTATTTTTTCCCACCTGTTTTAAACTACCAGAACCTTGGCTACTTAAACCATCCTGATTACAGATTGAAAAGGAATACAGCACTGCAGTTGATTTCCTGGATCATTACTTCCACAGTTCTGTTATCACTGGCAGAACTGCTCAACAAATAAAACTGATTATCACACATAAATTATACATACTTATGAGTGTTCAGCCATTAACTTCCAAAAAAAGAGTGCTTAGGTTACACTTGTAAATGTGAAGACTAAAATTTTCAAATGAATCCTGCCTTCTGAAATTGGCAGTACATTTTCATTGTCTATAAATGGATCCATGTTATATCCTAAATTGATTAAGAATCACATTCTCCCAAAACAGTCAGGTTGAGAAATTTTGGGTTTTCTTTCTGAAAGGTTTCCTTATGTCTTTGACAATATCTTTGAAGAAAGTAACGAGGTACAAATACAAGTATTTGTTTTGATCCCAGAAGAGTGAGGTAATTAATTTACATCAGTGCACTTGTTGCTAATCTTCTTGCTTCAAACTACAAAATTAAGCCTTTTCTTTAGAATTAATCTTTTATTGAATCACAGAGAGTGCAAGAACACCAGTTACAGTGGGATTTCAAATATTTGAATCAATGGCAGTTCTAGTCCAGTAGCCTTTTGTGAAACAGTTAGCATGAGAGCTATCTGCAGAAAATAAGTTTACATTCCCTTTGTGACTTCTCTGTTCTACCTATAAATTTCAAAGGAAAGTTTATCTTTTCAATTTTATTCTCAGAAATAGGTCACAGTGACTTCTAGAAGGCTTAGCATTAAGAAATCACTTTTCCTTTAGGAGATACAAATCTTAATGAAGAGAGCCAAAAATGTCTTACTCTTTAGAATAGGTTTATTACTGATTTATCAGTTCATTATCCTCCTAATTTCCCCATTTATAAATCTGGAAAATCTGATTAACTCTTGGACTATCCTCATGTCACTGTCTACACAGTATTACATTAAATCCTCTGATGACTTACTAAGATCATTTCCCAGACTTTCCTGAACTCTACAGATATTTTACATGCCCTGAGATACAAAACAACAAAAAAGCAAAGCAAAGCAAAAAAAAAAAAAAAAAAAAGCAACAACAAAAAATATCCACCACAACGCTACAGTATAGATGCAAGGCAAAAGAGCCCTAAAGCTACTTGACACCATAGAGCAAATAATCTTAAAATCTTTAGAAATTCACTTTAAAAAAACAAAAGTCATGATATGTTATTAAAGACACTCATTAGTGGGGACTAAACATCCCCACCAAGTTGGTAAAAACCTGTTTAAGGTAAGTGCAACCAGAAGCTGTCAAATTCTACTTGTTTCTCTAATTTCACATCCTACTCTCTTTCCTTCAGGAGTGGAAGAAGACAGGATAGTCAAAAAGAGATAAATTTACTTCAAGGCTAATATTTTTTTTCCCCCATTTTATAATATTCTTTGTTAAAGTAAAGTCTCTTTCAAGAGAGGGCAAAGATGAAAAATGTCTTGGTGAACCAGTATAAACACATTTTAAAAGTTCTTTATCACAAACAAGAGCAACATTAGCAGTGTTCCCTTCACACTTCAGAATTACAGCTGGGTTTTCAATATAGTAACTTATGCTACTACATTAGACCTAAGAATTAGCCTAATAAAATAAATTGAGAAGACTTTAATTTCTTATGTTTCACTTCAGGGATGGTAAAGTGCTTTGCCAGCTTTTCCTATTTTCACCAATCTGAATAATTAATTGTTTTAAATATCATTTACATTTTCTGATGAAAAGCAATACTTAAAATTTCATAAATAAGAAGCATGCATAATTTGTGTTTCAATTATGGAATTTATAATCTCTCTAAATGCTATTCAGTGCGCTGCTAATGTATTTGCAGTCAATAATTTCTAAATAGATGGCTTTCTAATATATATTCACAGTGGATAATTGTATACATTTCAAGCTTTTCCTCAGCCTGTAAATACAAATAAAAATAAATTCTTCAGTGAATCAATGTGCTGACCACGTGTATTTATATTTCAGGATTTATGATCAACCTACAGTTTAAAAATGTAATTATAGTCATGCCTTCCCCTTCATCATTATAGAGTAAATGAAAACATAAGAAATTAATCTTTCATTTGTCAGAATTACACTGAAACCACCAGCCAAACTGGAACCTAGAAACAGAAGTTTTGTTACAATTAATCTGTTATGTTCTATAAATGTGATAGAGTCCATTTCTCACTCTTTCTAGCCAAAGAAGATGCCTTGCTTCTTTACTCTCTGCCTCTAAACCATTTACAGGATTACTAGAAGCAAACAAACAACAAAATTGGAGTGACTACGCACAAGCACTTCATCCCTGCTGACCTATGAGTGTTCAAAAATCAAAATTTTTTGTACCAAAATTCTTACATTGGGAGCTTATATTGGAACCTGCATTTGGAGTAACTATTAAAAATTGTTTAAATATTTTCTTGCTATCTTCAGTAAGTTCTGCCTGCTTGTAATTTTTTTCTCACAGTTTTAATAAATACTTGCTCTATGGGAACCTCAGAGAGCTATCTAATCAAAGAGATCAAGTCCATTATGACTATTTATGAAAATATTAGACTTGATTCAGTACTTTTGGAAAAGGAGTAACCTGAGTTAATTAAACCTGTGTCCGTACTTACACTGAAGAGGTCGCAATTAATAATGGCAGATATTATTACAGCTTTTTGACCTGGCTTAGGGACACTCTCTGTCTTTTGCCATAAGAACAGTGGAACTTAATCCCTTTTCTACCATTTTCTAATTATTAAATGCTTAGACTGATGTTAGTGAGGAAATAGTGAATGTTTATTAGAAAACAGCTAGGAGCCTCCAGAGATTAGGTAGATGAACATTTATAGTGAAAGAACCATCCAGTAATTTTATCTGAAGGCCTTCGGCAACTAATGCTTAATTGCTCTGGTCTGTTCGAATCTTCAGTGAACAGTGTTTCCAAGTAATTCTCTCAATTTAAAATAAATGTAATTGCTAACAAAGCCATATGCAACCTGCACAGTGAATGGTTCAGTGATTAGTGACTAGAATTTCACTTAGGCAAAGATTCATAGTGGAAGCTCAGGCTATCAAAATCATTCTGATTATGTTGCTCACTGCAAGTTTCAGGCACAGACTTAATTTTTCTACTGCAAGACAAAGACTTAGAGCAGTTCTTATTACTGATGTAATTTACTTCTGTTGGATCAGAAATCAAATATCATGTGTTTTCTTTGTGAAATAAAATATTAGCCTCCTCTTACAGTATTTCCAAAAGAAATATTACTTTTGTGATAGAGCTACCAAAAATTTAAAAAGCAAGTGGTGGAGTTTCATAGTCTTAGCAACCTTAACGTCAATCATTTCTTGTCTGTTTACATTATATAAAGAAGTTTCCCAAATCATTACTTCCACAGTTCTGTTATCATTGGCAGAAATAAACCATAAGAAGTTTATAACAACTTAAACATGACAAATTATAAGAAGTTCTTGTCACATTAACATCTTGATTTCTATATAATTTTTAGACTGTATATGACTGTGTAAGCCTGAGTACCGATACACCTTGCAATAATTCTACTTCCAGAGGAAAGAATTGGAATAGCACACTGTTGAGCATTGAAATAGTGCTTTCACACAGATCTGAAAACTGCAAATCATCTGTACTTAGATATTTATTAACATTAACTTCTCATTTCCACAAACTAGAATCACATATTAGAACCAAAGTCCCAAAACATGCTGCCTTTGTTTCACAGTAATGTAAATTAATCTTCAAAATAAACTGTACCCTATTATTTCTTAACTAAAGAGATCAGTACCCTATTTGCCAACTGACTTGTTTTTGAAGTTTAAAAACATTTTTTCTACATTTTAGAAAGTTCCTTTCTCATTAATATCTCGTAGATCTCAGTAGAATACTTTTCTCTTATCAAAGACATCGTGGTTTTCCAAATAGAAGGCAGTTTACCATTTTTCGTAAATTTTTATGTATTAAAATTATCAAGGATACTGAGAAACCTTAGTGTAGTAGTTGGTCAACGATATGTTTTGGAACATACAACAATGAATGTATTACTGAGAGGGTTGCAGCTGATTTAAAGAGCATTCATCAGGTCAAAAAATAAAAACTGTCCAGCTACAATCTATGCTTTCCTTATCTAGATTTGATAGCTTCAGCCAACGGTTAGTACAGCAGCAGAACAGAGTTCCACTGCTCTTCATTCAGCTCCTAAGCAGGCATGGGAAACATAGGTCAGGGCTCCGGGCCCAAACACTGCTGCCATGTGTCTCTGCATTAAAGACACCTGGAAGCTACTTCACCCTTCTGCAATGACACACCTGATTAAAACCAAGCAGGAACCACAGCTTGCTGATAACATGCTCATAGGTACCCTAAACAACCTCTTGGTCAGGAAAGACTTTGAACACATTGTAAAGGAGCTCATCTCCCTTAAATCTTTTAAATGTTACTGGCATTAGTTGTAACTATCAATAAAATTTGTATTTGATATATTTATATTTCAACATAAAGTTACAGTGTCAGATAAACACAGTTCCCTATTTGGGAGCATTTGCATTCTGGTTTAGACAGAATGCTTGAAAAGAAAGTAAACAGATAAGGGCAAGGCATAGATCAGCAAATCACCTTTGCACAAAAGCCATGTCCTGTAGCTTTTCCTGAATGGCTGAGCAGCTATTTGAGAGAGCAGGACACTGCTCTGTCCTATGCTGAACAGACCTCTGCACCTGTGGAGAGGTAGGTGGGGAATACCGGGTACCCTGCACAAGAAGGGGATACAAACAGGCAGAGGAAGTACCAGCCTCATGAATTGTACATTTAAATATATGGTTCTGAGGGAAGACAAAGACCATTCACTAGCCTCATACCTGCAAGTAACTGCATAGTAGTAAAACTGAAGTAACTGCCTACTTAACTCCATGATGCATGAGATAGCTAAGCACAATGGACATTTCAAATTATCATGTGCAGTATTTAAGTATTTACAACACTACAAATCTGTGAATTTTACTTTTAACATTAAGAAAAAAAGTATAATTCCTAGTGAAAGCATAACACTGGAAAAGATTTCTGTTATGTATTTTAACTCTTAGATAAGATCATTGGCTTGCATTACTTACAAAAATGAAATAATACTTCAACATCGTGTCACAGTGCTGTATTAGTCAAGCACAAAGTGAGCCTTTCCCTAACTGCCAAGATGTGCGCACATCTCAGTTAAGGCCCACAGTCTGAACCTATTTCTCACTGGATGGCTTTACAGCGGTAACCAGGAACTGGCAAGAATTCAAAGGAAAGCTGAGGCCTCTGTAACTTTCACCTGCTAGTCAGCTCAACACTGAATTCAAGTGAGCCCCTATCAGAAGTGAAAATGCTACCTTCTACTTTATTTCACAGGTTTTCCAGTTGTAATTCTACAATTTGGACTTACATGTATGCTTAGGTAAACCTGAACAGGGATCATGCTGAATAGGAGTTTTCAGTTTATTTCAGACTATATTGGTTGCCAGGGAGTGTCACACGTTTCTATCCTCAAAGATAATTATTTGCAAGACTTGTAAGGGATCTCGTTGTTGCTGTTAGAAACCTTATTCACTGTAGTAGCTGTCCTGCTTCGTACTTCAAGCCACACACACAAAAACAAAAAACAAAACAAAAAAAACCACCCTCAAATGAGGCTGTTAGAAGACCCTCTACTAACTCTAGAAATATAGAGTTCAATGAAATATCGCTGCATTTCCTCCTTGCTCAGGGCCTAGGGATACTTTATATATAGGTATATGAGATGGGATTATGAATCTTGCTGTAGAGATTAACTCTCACCTGTCATTCACTGGTTTAAAGCATTTGTCTCACTATGGATAAAATTCCACAAGTAACAAGACTTACTAGGATATACATATATTAAAAAGAAAAATGCATTAACGCACTGGCTGAGGTGAATGTTCACTGTTACACATAATGACATTAATGCTGCAAAATCCATATCAGTCTAGCATACATCTAAAATTCTATTACTGCATTATTGATTAATCACTTGAACTTCAAATTTACTTGAGAATGATCTGAATGATTCAAGTACTTTGTCAATTTATTCTAGAACACCTTACCTGTCAAAACGAAAGCACTAGAAGGTGTTCTTTATTTGAGCAGTAAAAATTCTTTTTTTTTTCCTCAGTTGCCCTTGAAAGTACCATGTATGGCACAATCTTAATTGCACATATAAATAAAGTCATTGAAAGTAACAGTGAATAACATTTCAGGTATTCCAAATATATTTGAAACATATACCTTCCTGCAGCAAACAATTACGTACTTGTTAGTTTTGTCTTACTACTACTACACACACTGATAGAGTCAAAACTTTCTAATATGCAACCAGAAGACATCAGAATCTATACAGGTATTTATTAAGTACTTTCAGAAGATGAACAGTTATATGCCAAAGCATGAACTAATGAGTGTATCTAGCCACCTTTTCTAACTTCTCTGCTAAATATATGTCATAGATAGGTTTCCTCTACAGCCTCATTTCATATTTGGCAACTCCTTTTGTTAGGAAAACATGTATATCAGCTAAAAGAAAAATATTTATCCTTCTTTTGATAAACTGGATTAAGCTGACTGGAAGACCCAAGAAGAATTTCCAGAAGTCATAATACAGGCTAAGATAGTAAACTGCAGGAATGTTCACTGTCGTTGTGTGGTATAGTCACATTACACACTTAATTTTTAGCACACTTGATATCAGGCAGCTATATATGTGAGCAACCAGTTTCTCAAAGAATGCAGAAAATACATTATTTTTATTGCAAGGTCCAGTTATGCATTACTTTATTCATGTTTGTATTTGGAAGAAAAAGTTATTTAGGCTTAATAAAGTTTTTAGTAACAATATAGCTGTATAAAACTGAACATGCATATGTATGTTAGTCAGACTGTGGCAGAGGTGGAAATATCTCTCATAATCTGGACCTTAGTTCGGTACTCAAATTGGAAAACAAATATTGATTGCAATGACTCCAGTCAGGTCCAGATTTTACCTAACATGAATTTTCAAAACAAGGAAACAACAACAAAAAAAAAACATTTGTATGAAGTTTTTGTCCCAGAAATTCCCTGACTGAGAAAAAGTTATATTATTAAGAGGGGACAGAACAAAATGAAACCCAAGGAAATAATGATATCACTTGGAACAATGCGACACCACATTGAGAATAAAAGGAACTCAATATGATTTTAGGAATATCATTGACAAATTTGTATAAAAAATGAAAATAAATTGACAAACGAACAATCTGACTGTCTGGAGCGTAACATCAATTTCTAAGATGCAATGAGAAAAGTGAAAATAAGAATCAACTATTGTTAACTTGGTATTCTGTCTAGATGGGAATTGATTTCTTAGCTTGTGTCTAAATAAACTTCTGAAATTTCAACTCATTTAAAATTGTTTTCCAAGTTTAGTATTAGTATGGATGTTGTACTTAATTGTACATACAATAGGGAAGATAATGGCCTATACTACCTGTAATATGTTCATGAGGAGATACATCAGTGAAAAGCACCTTTCTGTGGAGGCTCCTGGCATGTACAAATATACGTACTGCAATTATTTCGCTTTTATGCTGAAATGATTTTTTTTGAAAATTTATTTAAATAAGTTTACATAGCTTGGGGACAATTATTTGCTCAGAAATATAGTCTCTCCAGCCCTTCCATCTTACTTTCAGGCTTGTCATCTCTTCCTATTTTTCCTCCACCTTTCAGAGCACTATTAATTCACATTAGTCAAGCCCTATGTTTCTTACACAAGAACTGTGTTTGCCATAACTAGTGGAAGTATACCTAATAAATGCTGCATCTAGGATTTTGCTTATTCTTTACATTGAATACTGTCTAATCAAGGTGTTGTTACCTATAAAAAAGTGTTGTTTTTGTTTTATAATGATAATTATTATAATAACATGATAATTTATAATTGTCAAATAATTTACAAAATAAGTCATTTTAGCATTGCGCTGTAGTAGAAGAACAGGGTGCTATTGCTTACCAGACAGGTGAGTATTACATCAATTACATTTCATGTTTAAAAGTTCAAGGTAACTAAGAACACTACAGCCCAATTCAACTAATTTTGCATAGTTTAGATTAATACCAAAGTACTGTTAATAATTTTGTCTGTTACCTAAAACAAAATGAAAAAAAAATATATTATCTTCTTAAGGCACTTCAGCACCATAGAAGAAACAACACTATTTTTCAGAAGAATTAAAATGTTTCCTTGAACAGAGAAGACAATCTATTTAGCAAGATGAAGTACTAAGGTCTGAACAGTAGTCTTCAAACCAAAGTTGACCTTTAGGTGAATCTCAAAGCAATATAACATCAGTATCCAATCATTAGCAAAATATGTATAATCATTAACAAAATATCTATCCTGGATAAAGTGTCTCATTAGCAAGAGATGTAGCTTAGATAAAGAGTTGTGAGAATGTATTAATCTTTCCTTGTTTAGAAGCATAGTGTCAAGGCCTATTAGTACACAAACTCCTTGGTTCACCCTTGAGCCCTAGTCAGGCTTGAGGTGGAAATCAGAAAGGGAGAGCAAAAGCAGATGTTCCATCTAACTGTCACATAAACTTGTTTATTCAACAATATAAAAGCTGGACCCACTTGTAATGAAGCTGGAGACCTCAACTGAGAGTGGATGCACTGTGCAGGACCTCCTAATTGCCAGGAAAGGCTCTCTGAATTCTTTCTGCAGCTGGGACTCCCCAGCAACTGCAGATCAGGATGATGGTAAAGTATTAGGGCAGTTGGTGATATATCTTTCTTAACAGTTAATCTAATATAGTAACTGTTAGGTGCATTACTCTGTTTTGTTTTATTCCTACTGTATCATTTCATTTACATTTAAAGTGATGAGTTAAGTGAAAATGCTGATCATTCTGCAAGTTTGATTTGTTGGGAAATATGATCAAGGTAACGGTAATATGGAGGAAAACATTTGATACTTGTAAGAATGGGAGGCATACTCAGTACACTTTTAGAATATTACTTGGCCTTTTCCACATTACTCTTTGATTGGAATTCAGAATCAACAACTTAGGTATAAAAACACATTTTTAAAAATAAAAGGGAGAATGTAAAAGCTGACAATAAATAAAACATTTTGAGTTTGGTTTATTTGTGAATCAAATTTAAGAGAATAAGTACTACTCTGTAAGAATGGGGTGCCCTCTCTGTGTAGCCAAAATGGTTACTGCATTTTTTTTGTATGCTTTCCCAGGAAAA
>PPHD01016016.1:0-15778 GCA_002909625.1 Bambusicola thoracicus
TGTGCTGGGCTATACTTTGATCTGTCTTTCAACTAGGCCAGAGGGTGGTCATTCCTCAGTCACCATTAAAGCCTGTAAGGTGTCAAGGACTTTAGAACCTTGCAGAACTGAGTGATAGATATCAGAGATCTGAAAGGAAATTTGGGAGTGGGCTTAAACATGGAGCTCCAAAAAGAGTGTTGAAAAATCCTTTTTTGCATTTGGAACCCTACAGATACTGTTCAAATCTTTACATGACTATACAGACCACAAGAAAATAAAAGCAGAGAAAACATAATTCCACTCCATCTCCTTCCCTGTCCATTGCTCTTCTCTAAGTAAATGTCTCAGCACTAGTTTTCAGTGCGGTCTTTGTAGCTATCAGTGAGCAGCTTTCAGATTTTTAAACGTGGATCATGTGAAATAAGAAAAACAAGGAGTCTGAGGTGAAATTTCAGAGCCTCCTTTTTTCCCTCATGTCTTCCCTCCCAAGCTTGCCCTCCAGGCAGACGATCCTCCTAGCACCCATACAGCATCATCAGAAGCGTGTTGCCCCTTGCTGAGTATTAGGGTTACTGGCTGGGGCCATGAGTTTGAGCCCATTGTGTTAAAGCTGATGTGGCTGAGGTTGGTAAATGGAGTATTTTACTAGGCATTACTACTGAAACATTGTTATCAGTTTTTGTTGATCATGTAAGAGTCACTTAATTCTCTTCTGTTTTTCTCCTGCCTTTTAGCAACCTGAAGGCATGAAGGAGAGGAGAGAGAGACTGCATCTGAGAAAGAACAAGTCTCACAAGAGAATGGGAGAGAAATCAGAGCCAGGGAGAGCACAGAAAGATGAGCGCTCAGAAGCTACACCTGCAAAACACAACGAAGTGTTCCCATCACAAGCAAGCACTGAGAAAGGATATTGATGCACAGGCAGCTAGAATGTCTCGGGTTAATGAATTTTAACACTATCTCTGATGAACAGAGGGAGCATTCTTGTTTTGACTAGAAGAGGCTTGTTAGCTAGAGCAAATCCAAAGCTGTAAAATGAAACTAAAATTCAACTGCATAATGGATACCATTTTACTACATTCCTGTCCTTTCTTTTTCCACTAGGAATGTGACCCTGCTCAGAGATATGGGGCAATGAACCACACCTTTAGAGGGTTTCAGGCAGATTTAACATTACAGCAGGACAATGGTGGATTTGTTTAAGGGGAGAACATGTATGTATTACAGAGCTGTGCAAAGTCATTCAAACCCTTATGTTTCTTCTTTAATTGCAAACGGAAAGTTTGGGAAAGAAAACATACGCATGAACTATTATCCACTACTTGGCCCCGACACTGACTTAGAGTTGGTTTAGAAACAGGGAGCTCTTCTCTTTGACAGTCTCCCAACTCCAAATTCGTGCAGGTGATAGAAAAGAAGCCCTCACACTCTCCTCCACACATTGCTGTTGTCACTGTCCCTGCAATACAACTCTTGTTTCTCTGACATCCCTCTTTTCTCTCCCATGTCATCAGTCTCATTTCCCAAGTCACACGACTAGTTTTTCTGCCAGCTTCTTCTCTGTTGTGGCCTTTCCTCCCTCCATTTTCTATTTTGTAGCTGTGACTCGTAGCTATAAGACTCCTTTGTTACAACTCTAGTTCTGCTTCATCAAAATTTGAGCCTTGCTCAAACCTCTGGTAAAAACAGAGATGATCGGCCTCCTGCACTTCTATATAATCTCTTCAAGGGGCTGATTATACTTGCCACAAATTCAGGGCGATGAATCCTTTTCATGTTTTCCTTTTTTCATGAACTAAGGCCAAACAAAGGAATTGGGAAGTGGCTCTGCCAGGGATAAGCAGGCCTTGGATTGTTTGTTTTTTTTCTCTGGCTGAAGATCTCCTAAACTCAGCTGTAAATCTCATCATCTCTAAGCAAGATTTCCTTCTATGCAGAGGAATACAATTTCCATATGCTCAGAAACACAGCTTTTTGACACGTGAGTCTTCCCTTCAGAGAAAATCCCTGTTGTTGGGAATAATTTCTCCAGGCCTAGTGTGAAGAAGGCCTGCTTTGGTAATAGAGGATAGTGAACACTGACAGATTTATGAGCCAGAGTCAAAATCTGCTGGGTGTTCTTCTCGGGATTTTCTGTAATTAACAAAGGTTTTATGACTTTACTTTAGAGCCTTAATTTTGAATGTTCAACCTCTTAAGAGCTTAGGGCATCCTCAAAACTTTGTAACACTTATCTTCATTCTGGGATTGGTTTTGCTTTATATAGGACTTCGAGGGTATAGAAGAAAGTGACTGAACCCTTGCTAATGCTTGTAAACTGTTTCTTGCCTGGCAACATATATTATAAACTAATAAATCTGACTGAAAAAATATGTGTTCTTATGCCCTGTTCCTGTCCTCCCCAGTCCAGACTGGATCTTCATTAAATTCCTCCATCAGCCAAAACTTTCATCCAGATAACTTTCCTCTTATAATCCTGATTTGAAGACTGCATTACAATAGACCTGGATAGAATCATAGAATGGCTTGGGTTGAAAGGGACCTTAATTACCATCCAGTTCCAACCCCCTGCTTTGGGCAGTGTTGCCACCTACTAGATGATATCAGGTAGATAGCAGCCTGCTCTCACATCTCACAAGAGCTGAATATCATGGCTGCACCAGTTTTGCCTGGATTTTGAAGGATCAACACCCTCCTCCTGTTTTGCAGCTAACTGAGCTGACCCAGCAATATCCAGAATGTGCAAAAAGCTTGTATTCGTGAGATTCTGATCAACAACAGATGTAAAACTAATGCACTGGTTGTACATCGCACTTGAAGGAAACACCAAAGAGAGCTGACATAGAAAGGCATTAGTACTGGCTCTGATCTGCTGTTTATTACCTTGGGAATGCACAGGCAAGCCCCATTGCCCCTCTCACCATATCTGCTTTTTGAAAGCAGCTCCTGTATTTATCACTGAATCCCATCTCTCAAATGGGAGAGTTTTTCAGTGTTTTTGTGTTGTTTTTTTTTTTGCCAGCCATCAGCCCTGTGGTGTAGAGTTGGAGACAGAACCTTTCAGATGTTTTCTGTTGCACCACATAACAGCACTTTCCAATGTAGCTCCGTGTAGCTCATGCAAGCAGCATTACTCATAAAGAGTTAAACTTGCGTAGTGGAATAAAATCATTCTCCACAGATATCAGCAATTATTCCATGACTAATTGCACGTTTGGGAAGGAAGGTAATCATTCAAAGAGGGCTCTGATTGGGATAGCATGGCTGATATTTCTGTTTTAACAGAAAATGGAACTGGGATGTACAAGTAATCAGAAGGACTCTAGAGGGTTTTCATTCTCACATGCTTTTTTGCTCTTTCCAAGATGGGGATGGCTATGAATTGGATCAATATCCAAACCTTGGTTACAAAAAAAAGATCAGTTAGCAGGCAGCAAAGACAGAGGAATCAAAAATGTCTTTTCCAGAATATTCAGTAACAGGTAACATAGAACACATATAATAGTTATAGAACAGAGTGGAATAGTAGGCAGTAGAAGCAGGCTGCTCACTTCCTCTGTGGGCTGTCATTGAAAACTGACCTGGCTCAGAGGCCCATGAATCACGTTTTGAACTTGCTGTGGTTCAAGGTGGGAGACAATGCTCTGGTAAACAATAAGTCTTTGTGGATCCTTCCCACTGCTTCCAGCTAACTGGTAAGTGCTCCTGTGGGATGTTAGGGCTTGGGTATGTACAAGCATTCCATGAGCAAGACCCAGTTACAGCACAGTATTTTCTAAGGGGAGTAAGAAGAGATCTTCTAGTGTGATTACCTGATTTCCTAGGTGGGCATCATCAAGGCAAAATCCCTGGCTCTGAACGCACTCACGGTACACATGAAGAATATAAAATTAAATACAGGTATAATCACGAGACCTTGAACTTTTACAACCATCTGCCAAAAGCACTGCAAAAAGAGCAGGTCTTGGACTATGTTCAGAAGGATAATGCAGCCAAAATCTAGACCTGAACACCAGAGAGAAGTAAGTACCGAAATCACACAAACTTCATAGACATTTCCCTGCCTGCTGTGCCAGAGGTCTAGATATCTCTCTATAAGCAAGCGCTAAAATATACTTCCTCATCATAGCATAAAAATAGTAGGGGGTTGATTTTCATTTATTCTGTTGTTACATGTGAAATTGACATAATATTCCTATTTTTTACTGTGAGGATGGTGAGACACTGGAACAGGTTGCCCTGGAAGCATTTAAGGCCAGGCTGGATGGGACTCTGAACAACCTGGTCTAGAGGGAGGTGTTCCTGCCTATAGTAGGGGGTTGGAACTGTGTGATCTTAAAGGTCCCTTCCAACACAAACCATTCTATGATTCTATTATAATCCAGATACCAAGCATCATTCATAATATTCATAGCTCATTTAGGTTACTCAGCAACTTGGTTACTTAACAAAAAGTAATTCTGAGCTGAGGCCATTCAAGGCTGATGAAAATTTTTCTTTAGTTAAAGGAGGAAGATTTGCATCCATGTGCTATTTGCCACGATCACTGGAGAACTGACAGCAACACAGAACTTTACTGTATGCACAGTTTTCACAAAGAAGTATTGTGACAAAATCTCAGGGCTCTTTTTTTTCTTTAACTTGCTATGTGGAGAGTGGAAGGGTTTTATACATGACTTTCTCCAGACCTTGACTAAACTTTGAATGATGGCGGCTGAAAGTGATGTTAACGTTTGTTGGAGAAGTGCCACCAATCCTTCATTATCAGAAGCTACGTAGAAGGCAGAGGAATCCTCAGTATGATCATTAGTGGTTTTTAGGTAATTTTGCACTGATACAAAGACCAAGGGTAAAGATGATTAGCCTTGCTGGAGTCACTGCTCTTGCCAGTGTGTGTCATTCTTTTTATGACTGAATGAGTAGATAAGGGGAATACCAGTGCTCCAAAGGAGCTGTGAGCATCTGGGTGTTTGCATGTCTATGGTTCTGAGCTGACATTGCAGGCAAGAAGCAAAATGTTCATTTAATTTCTGGTGTAAGAGGGTTCACCATTATCCAAAGAGATAAATTAGGTGGTATAGACGGTGTCCTTGATGATTGCTGTACTTCAAACACAACACCTTAATTTCAATACTTGTTGGCCTGGTATCAAACAAACTGAAAGAAAAAGTGCTGAATACAGCACATTCCTGAGAAAAAATATAAAATTTTGCGTATTCTGGATCTTCCATAAGACATTCTGATGATAACAAGGCTTCATCTCATAACTGTATCCTTGTTTCCTTAGTATCATTAACTCAGTACGTTTTTTAGACCAAGGATTTTAATTTCTTATGTAAGCATATATCAAATTTCCTGGGAAATAACTTTGCTAATCTACCATAACACTTAAGATCCTATCTGCTCGCACTCTTTTCCACTTGCTATTAACACTGTAATTGTGTCTGCTAAGGAAATCAACCAGTTCAAAAAGCAGTTTGTGTCCATATGCTTGTGCAGTGTTAGTCACAGACTCCTGTCGTCTGTGATGAAAGAGCCAACAACAAAGGGTTCTTTAGGACTGCAGAGGGGAAATAGTCGAGTTTTGATTCCAGCTACAAAAGAAGAAAGGAATCAAAACTTTACTCAATGAAATAATCCATTACAAGCTTACTGTAAGTTTTGTGGGTTTTTATACACTTCAGAGACCAACTCTAAAGATAAAAACCAACACCAAACTCCTTCTGTCCACGCATGTTATGGAAACATGTCAGTGTTTAGGGAAGAGGTTGAAATATTTTTATAATTCTATGGATAGTTGTAAATAAAAATTGCATATGTATTTGAAAATACATTGTTTAAAAATTGTTTTATGGCTGGACAGCATAAATAGCAATTTCCCAGTAGGGGGAGCCCATCGATACCAATTGAGCAGATGTGCTGTGGTTCACACCCAGAATGAGTTTGAGGTTAAAATCCATTCCAGTGCCAGTGGGAGAAAAAGTATTACCAGGAGCACAGGACTACATGGTTAAATCTTTCCTCGTTTTGCTGGCAGATAACTTTTGTTGAAACGAGTGAAATCAATACATACTGCAATCCATGGCAAAATTCAGTCTCGTGTTAGGGATTGATCTGGTTCCTGAGACCCTGTGTATCTCAGTCGGTGGTTGGCAGCTCCTCTCTGCAGGCATGTTCCAAACTGTCCTCTTGATCTGCCCTCTGTTTCCAGCACACAGTTTACACTCCTCACCTTCATTTTTCTGGGAGCTGCTGATGTCACCCTGGGTGCTCCAACCAACACACACCCCGAAGGCCCAGGCCAGAAGGGCCCCTGCAAAAGGAAAGAGGCCCCTTTGGCTCCTGCTTTTCTTGGGATCAATGCATGCCCATCTCCAGGGATGGGAAGAGCTGCTTCTTGAGGCCAAAATGTCTGTGTCACCTGTACTCACAACGGTAGGTTTTACTGTCTGTATTCTCACTGTTAAATACACAAAAGCTTTTGGGAAGCTCTCTTCTAATACTCACTTTGGGGAAATTCTTGCCTCAGGGCATGGCCAGTTTGGCCTTAATTCTGACAGATCAACTGTGTGCGAGGCCAGAAGTTTCTTGCTGAGAAAAAGAAAATTGTTGTTTCTTTTTTTCCTTATAAACAACACATCTTAAGTCTATAATTGTAAATATATTAAGATTAATTGAAGGCTTCAGTTTTAACATTATTTTTTAAAGGAACATTTTCCTCCCAGAAGATGTAAGTTACATTAAGAAGGTCTGTGCAAGTTTATACAAATTATATCATGGCTCTTCTTTACTTGTCACACAGCCTTAACAAGTAAGAAATTTGCATTCCTGCACCCAATAAAAGACAAACATTAAAGGCACTTCAGCATAATTGAAAATAAGAAAGTTTAGGAATACACTTCAAGATATCTCCATCACCAAGGTGCTCTGCAATGGTCTGTATCGAAGCCAGCACTGCAGCACATTGCCCGCATTTCATCTGGTCCAGCTCAGCCCAGCAGCTGCAGGTAGGTACGTGATGTTTTGATGGGCTGTGCACTGCCATAGCTGAAGAAAGAGGACACATTCCTGTTAATGAGGCTTGAAATGAAGCACAAGTGTGCACGTCAACATCTATTTTCTAGCAGATAAAGAAATACATTTGCTCAGAAGCAGAAAGGAGTTAAAACAATTGAGACTAAAGGCAAGCTATACAAGCTAAGGACAGATCTCAGGAGGTAAGACCTGCATGGCGACACGGGCTTCTGATCTCCCAGCCTGTCCCCCCTCCACACAAACCTCCCACCCCATACTATTCCTCTTGCTTTTCCTCCTTCCCCAGTAAAAGCATTTCTCTCTCTCTCCCCATAGCCTGGGCTGCAGCTGGTGCTTTTCATATCGCTGTTCAGCTGGCAGGTTTTCTCCTCTTGTTGCTCCTGCCTAGAGTCTCCGTCCAGAGTGTTGCTCACCCCGACATGCTCCCCCCCCGCTAGCCCTCCCTCCTGACTCACCCGACCTACGTGCAGAGAACAGCACATGAGTCAGAGAGACAGTGGGAACAGAAATTAGCAAAACAATGAGGAAGACAAAACTGCATCATAAAAAATGTCAAAGGAACACCATTAGGGTCACAATGTCAAACTCTGAAGAACAAGAAAAATCCAGACTACAGCTGCCTCTCAAAGCTTAGCCCGACCCCCTCTCCTCTTCCTCCAGTGAAACATGTGCTATGTGACATGATTTAATCATTTGACTGCATACTACTTTTCCCACAGGGCTAGCGCCTCACTTAGTGTAAACGAAGGACAGTGTTCAGGAATGGAGCCGGTCTCTGCACTTCCTTGCCTACATTTCCATGTGTGACTGCAGGCTCTATTTACCACCATACAGCCTGAGAAGTGTATGGCATTCAGAACCGCTGGTTTCTTCATAAGGTTTTCTTGGATGCCTTTACTGCAGGAACCTAACAGTAGCTGGGACAGTTTCTAGTTCTCCATAGCCTTAGTTTCTTTCATTAGCTGACAGAATGTCTCATGTTTTCTGAAAGTCCTCTGTCTAGTATTTCCACATCCCAGCTTCTGCAGCAACTGATAAACTTTGGCTTTGCCTGCTATTTGACCCTGAGTGAGTACAGTAGATGAGATCTGCCTTGTCTGATGTTACCTTTGAGTTATAACTTGCTTTGCGAGCTGAAGTGCAGTGAAAATAAATCACAGATTTATAGAATCATAGAATGGCCTGGGTTGAAAAGGACCACAATGATCATGTAATTTCAACCCCCCTCCTATGTGCAGGGTCGCCAACCACCAGACCAGGCTGCCCAGAGCCACATCCAGCCTGGCCCTGACTGCCTCCAGGGATGGGGCATCCACAACCTCCTTGAGCAACCTGTTCCACTGTGTCACCACCCTCTGGGTGAAGAACTTCCTCCTAATATCTAACCTAAACCTCTCCTGCCTTAGCCGAAAACCATGACATGAGTTTGCAGAATTGACACTGGGATTGCCATGATAGTTCCATATACAGGTATTCTGCATACAGGGAGTATAGTTCAACTACTTGGCCAAGCCACATCCAATCAGAAAGATTGTTCTTAGAGCTGATTTTCAAATTTTTGCAGCCTTAGAAATCATGTTTGCTCTCATTTAACAGATTTGTGACAAGAAAAGCAAAGATTCTTTATCTGTGAAGTTCAGATAGGGATCACTGTTTGCATACATCTTCGTGCTGTAGAAGAACTCACCTGCACAGCTCACAGCATCAATGCAAATAGTCATGTACTGAGATTCTGAGAAGTAAAATACTCATGATGTGCAAAATGTTCTCTTACAGTGCTTCTGCTTTTCCCAGGTTCCTCCATTCTGAATCTTCAATATATGGAATTGGAGAAGCCCATACAGAAAATTCTGTTAGCGTGTTTGGCATTTCTGGCTTTATTGCACTAAATTCCACATGCCAAATTGTTAGATCAGTTCAAAGGACTGTAAGTACTTTGAAACAGTGCCAATTACGCATGACCTATGGATTTTTTCAGATACTGCACCTGCAGTCACTGCAGCTCTTCTGTTAATGCATGTAGGGGTATGATGACATTTTATTCTATGTGGAAGGCTTTCATAAGGGGGTATGCATCTATATATGGTAGGATTGAGCTTGGCAAGTTGCTGGTTAATGTCCAGAGAGCACGCAAGCTTGAAAATAAAGCAAAAAATTATTACAAAATTTTACAAGCAACATGTAAAAAAGAAAAGTACTTCAAACAGTAACAACAACATAATTAATAACAATTAAAGCCAATGTTCTTTAAATGCTGTGTATAATATAACCACATGTTTTACTGATGGCAGAATTAAGCCTAGAAACCTCTTTAAACTTTGCAGATTTAAATCTGTGTCTTCTCAATCCATACAAGAGCAAATATCCCCAGCAGGCCCCTGAAAATTGGGCTGTTATAAAATGGGTCTTTGTATTCAGTTCTCATTTATTTTGCTCGCAACAAGTTGTAATGAAAAGAGAATGTCAACGTTTGCTTTTCTTAAGGCATAGCTAATGTATGCACTTGCTCTTTATTCAACTGCCACGTGTTCTTTGCGAGGCCAGAACTATTCGTTCAACTTTCTGTGCACTCTGTCTGGAGATGGACTGCTTTATCTGTATCAGCTACACTTGTATGCCACATTTCCTCCACTATAATTTAGATGTGCTCTTACAGAGATGCTGACAGAGAGCAAATCTTGGGCTTGAAGCTTTCAGGGTTCTTTTCAGACAGAAATGTTTTTCAGCTGTGCCGTGCTGGACTGGAGCAGGCCCAGGAGGTGCACAGGCCATGCAGCGCTGGGATGGCTGCAGCCATGCTGGGACAAGGCCTTCTTCCTTGCAGGCAAGCTGCCATGAGGGCGGCTGGCCAAAGTGAGAGAGCAAAGGTCAAAGACAGGGCCTGCAGGTACCAGAGCCCTGAAGAAAGCAGCTCAGAGAGCAGAGTTGTGGCGACAGTGGCTTCCACCACTTGCTGAAGGAGCTGTACCTCAAGTAACCAGGCTGAAACTGTCTCTGATGACTGTAAGGGCTATTGTGAGCCTTCCTGGTCAAACTGCAGTGTGAAAGTAATCCTTGAATATGTGTAACTCTAATTTGTCTCTAATGCATTTGGATCGAGGCACAGATGTGCGGCAGTGAGCAAATGGCAAAGTACAGAGGAAAGTTCTTGCTGTGGTGGATATAAGTGCCTGATGTCTCTGATAACTCTGATGAAGCAAAAAACCAGGCGCAGGACCAAGAGCAATGCAATGGACCTGCAGGTCTCAAAGCCACAGATATTTGACCTTGCAATGCTTTCTTTAGGTAACTTCTCTGAAAAGTGATTCAGGCACTAATTGTAAATTCATACCATAGCACTTAGTCTTGAAGAAATGTTTTATGAGTTGCTTCAGGTGCAGTGCTCAGTATCATCAGCAGCCAACCAACCAACCAGCCACAAGAAAGTCTACTCTACCAAGCATTTTAGGGACTTAAGGCCAATGGATATTTATTTGAATTATGTTTCTTAATATTTTTTGTGGATGCTTTTTCATTTGACTAGCAAGAAAAGAGGGATCCCAATTATGAAGGAATTTTCCAGTCAAAAACAGGAGGATACAAGGGCATATGGAAATAATGAGTGTGTCATATGGGCAGACATACAGGATGCACCTGGGTTGAATTGGTCGAAGAATTTTGCTTTTCCATTTTAGAAGCCATAGTTTTTATTTGCCTTTATTTGATATCTTCTTCTTACAAAGTTAATAGGATTTACCATGTTGGAGAGGACACATGGCACCCCTCCTATGAAGAAGGGTCGAGGGAACTGGGCTCCAGAGAGACCTCACTGTGGCCTTCCAATATTTGAAGGAGCGTATAAACAAGAGGGGGAATGGCTGTTTATAAGGGTGGATAGTGATAGGACAAGGATGAGTGGTCTCAGACTGAGACAGGGGAGGTTTAGGTTAGATATTATGAGGAAGCTTTTCGCTCAGAGGGTGGTGACGCACTGGAACAGGTTGCCCAAGGAGGTTGTGGATGCCCCATCCCCGGAGGCATTCAAGGCCAGGCTGGATGTGGCTCTGGGCAGCCTGGTCTGGTGGTTGGCAACTCTGCACATAGCAGGGGGGTTGAAACTCGATGGCTGTTGTGGTCCTTTTCAACCCAGGCCATTCTATGCTTCTATGATTAATTGCATGAAAACCACATTATTCAAGCATTGAGTGGCCATGCCTCATAGCACAGACCTAACTTTCAGTACCATGTTAAGCATGTAAAGACAGTGTTTGTTTGCTTATGGACATATTCCTTAGCAATTCTATGATTCTATACTGAGAGGAAGAAAAGTGGAATGGATTCAATAGCTAATTAGTTACAAGCTAGTAAACTGAATCTATTAATAATTTTGATTATCTTTTACAAAGTTATTGTAGAAAGCAATTCTGAACAGATGGGAAAACAGAGTATGAACCAAACCAGTCTTTTTCACTTAGTTTATTCCATTTTTAGATATTCAGGTTTTCCTTAAGGAAATTGCCCTTGTATTGGTTCTCAGAATCTACTGCGAGCAAGGCAAATGTTCTTGTCTCATTTTACCAACAAACATTTGGGACGTTACCCTTTCAGAAATGAGTAGATGCTCTTATTCCTTCAAGAGGGCACAGTTGTGCCAGACTTGCGTCATGCATTTGGAACAGGTACAATCATTCAGCATCCTAATCCTTGATTTCTTGTTGGTTGGTCTTTTCTAAAAAGCTCTGACAAATGCTCTGTTGTTCCTGTAGTCACTAACAGTACTGCGCATTTACTTCTCTGTGATTACCTTAATGACATTGCAGTCATCCTTGCAGATGTGTAGAATCCCTACAGGGCTTCCTTCCAGTTAGAGTTTTGTAATTGGAGTTTTTGACACTGGAGATGCTAATTGTTACTTAGAATCACTTTTATGTCATTTAAATAATGGATGGAAATGAGGAATCCCAGGAAGTGATTTTTCTCCACTGCTGAGACAAACACATCAGACCTAGGATAAAGAGATAATAGCGATTATGAGTTTCATTTGCTGATTTAGTTCAGTCCAACTGGAAACTCTTTTGCAACAGAAGAGTATCCATTAGGTAGGAATTAATGCCATTATGCGAGATGCATTCTGCTGTCAAAAAAAAAAAAAAAAAAGTATATATATGGCAAAAGAAGTTGTTCGTGTGTCTCTGGGCAGCCTGGTCTGCTGGTTGGCGACCCTGCACATAGCAGGGGGGTTGAAACTGCATGATCATTGTGGTCCTTTTCAACCCAGGCCATGCTATGATTTGACGATACCAGGGCAAAGGAACAGCTGCCCCAGAAGATGGGTTCTTGAGCTTTGTTTGGAGAGAGGTGGTCCTCCTGGAAAACATTCATTGGCTCTTTCTCTGTACCGGTGACATCACCCAACTTGCAAAGACATCTGCTTGCCAGATGCTGAAGGGTATTTGCTGTAGTACTATTTATCTGAGAGTGAAAGTGTAACTAGATACTAAAGAGACAAACATGGGTAGAGCTGGTTGAGAAGATGAAGAGCAAATCGATGTGGGGTGGAACTAAACGATCCTTGAGGTCCCTTCTAACACAAGCCACTCAACAATTCTACAATTGGCATCAAACAGGAATGCACTCTTAATCTGCTTTAATCTTTACACGGAGCTAATTTCATCCATTATTTCCTTCAGGCAAAAAGCTTTCACGTGGTGCACGGCAGAAATTTAGGGGACTCGCCGGAGCCTCGGGGTTTAGTCCCAGCTACGGCTAACGGGACAACACAGGAGCTTGTGAGAAGATCGCGGAGAAAACCGCGACCTTCAGGGAAGAAGAAAAACGGGAGAGGAGCGGCCCTCCCCATCCCTGCCCCGCGCCCGCCGCTCCCGGGGCCGCCCCTTCCCTCTTTCCTCGAAGCCCCCGGCGCCGGGCGAGGATTGCGGGGAGGAGCCCGCCCGCCCCCTGCGGCCGCCGGCTCCCGGGGCAGCTGCAGGGCGCCCTCCCGCGGGGCAGCCCGGGCCGGCAGCGGTGGCGCCGAGGGGCAGCGCGTTTAGCCGGCGGCGCAGGTAAGGAAGCGGTGCTCGGAGCTTACGGCTCTCTCAGCCTCTCGGTTCCTATTCGAAACGGAGCAAAGCTCGGGGAAACTTTTGCAGACTCTGCTTTTGCTGCGTTTCCTTTCGGTTTTGCGGCGATGGATCGCGTTCTGCTCGCCCAACAGCACTTAAGGCTGGCCGGGTGTCCGGAGTTGAGTTGTCCTTCGGAGAAATGGCTTTTGGAGATGTCAGAGCTCAGGAACTGAACGCAGAACTACTTGAAAAAGTACGCTTTTTTTTCCTGTTTCGAACAGATGCTTTGAGGTTTATTATGCACGTACGTAGCTCAGACTTGTGATTTCTCCAGTGTGTGTCACTCTGCTTTGCTTTGCCTTATCGTGCTATTTTTGTCGTCCTCTTTGAGTTGCAGCATGTGCTGTGCCATGCATCACCATAAGTACTTTGGCATTTGCAAAAGGAACGTGTTCAGTGTCTATCGGATATGAAAACTCATCGCTGACTGCTGTTACCTCCCCAAAGTTTGCTCTGAAGTTTTCTGCCACTTTTCAGAGTTGTTTATGTAGACGTTTCCTGTATCTTTCTCTTTACAAATGTGGTTGGGTAAATCACATTTCTCTCACTTTTGGAGAGCATGGGTAGAAACATCTGCAGGGGCAGAGAAGGCAGATGAATCTCGAGGAGCAGCGTGAATAATTATGCCAGTGTTTGGGCCAACCGCCCTCTGCTCTCGCACAGTGAATCTGCCTGGAAATACCACCTTACGGTGCTGCAGACAGCCAGCGTGGCGGCACAAAATTGAGACTTGTGCTTTTCAGGCTTAAGACATAGAATCACGGAATGGTTGGGTTGGAAGGGACCTCAAAGCCCACCCACTTCCAACCCGCTGCCGTGGGCAGGGCTGCCCCCCGTCAGCTCAGCTGCCCAGGGCCCCATCCAGCCTGGTCTTGATTGCCTCCAGGGATGGGGCACCACAGCTTCTCTGGGCAACCTGGATCAGCTCTTCTTGGTGCCAGAACTCTTGTCAGCTGGCTCATGCTCCACTTCTGAGGTGCAACTGGATGCGCTCACACACTGCTGTAGTGGGGAGCAGCGGTCGCTTTGATCTTCTCTAATTTGGCGCGAGTCAGGCAGGCTCCTAAAACCAGGGATTGTAAATAACACTGCTTTATAAAAATTCTGTGTTTCTGAAGCGAGTACCGTGGCACCGTCACATTTCTTTCTTACTGTGCAGCATGAGCCAGACCTTGAGCGCTGGCACTGCTTTGTGCCTTGGATGACAAGAAGGTGCCCTAAGTCCCTTCTCATCCAGTTATGCCTGAACTAGGACCTGCTCTACCATTTTAGTGCTCTATGAGCAAAATTCTTAAAATCTCTTTGCATGGCTGTACGCTTGAGCCATTTCTAAGATGCAGAGTGTAGCATCTGTAATGCCAGTGGTTTTAGATGAGTTGCAGGTCTCTTGGGATCCCAAAGCTCCTGCTCAGCAGCAGTGTCCCCGCTTGTGCCACCTCCACTGCCAGCTGAGGGACAGCAGGGGCTGCTGCTGCTATAGCTTTGCATTATGGAGGACTCATTCCATTCCCTGATGGTGTTGCATTAGCTCTAGCTGATTCCCATCCTGTGAATGAAAGTGATTCTGCAATGAGGACCTGTATCTGTTTATGTAAGGTGTTTTAATTTTTCCAGCTGGGATAGCTTGGACAGATATTACCAGTGTTACTGACTACCTTGCCAGCACTCATTCACTAGCGTTTTTCTTTTGCATCCGCCTTTCTGCTATTGAAAGCCTGTTTCTCCCAAGCAGTAGTGGGTAGAGGCAGTGCATTTGGTTGCCCTTGTGACAAGCAGTACATCTCTCCAAGGTTTACACAGAAAACTTCCAGGTACAAAGGCAAGTGTGCAAAGGCAAAGCTTTTGATATAAATCCCACCTTCAGCTCTGTTGCTTGGCTTTATGGGAATTACTCGCAAGAAAGCTTTTTATCTTTTTTTTTCCTTTGTATCACAGCACAACTCTGCAAGCCCCATGCTCTCTAATATCATTGGTTACGGAGTCCGTATCCATGAGATTTAAACACATATTTGAAATCGCTTTGTTTGCCTTTTCCTACTGAAGCCCCCGGGAGCTCACGCAGGGGCCCATACACCACAGGCAGGCAGGACGGCTGGAGGTGAGGAATAGCGTAATGAAATACCTTCAGAAATCATGCATTCAGGAAAAAGAGGCTGTGTCTCACAGGAGTCAGCAGTTTCCATGAGAAGCCGGCACACTGAACACATGTGCTGCTGTGCTCCAGTCGCCTCCCTCACAGGGTACAGGAGGAGCTCGGCTCTTGGAGGAGCCATCTGCTTAGTGCCCAGTCAGGAGCCATGCTGAGCATTGCAGAGCCTGGCTGAGCTGGGATGTGGGGTTTTGGTAGGAAAACTAAGTCCCACCTGTGCACGCTGTCAAGAAGTTATTAGTACTCTTGCATGTACTGACATCAGCTCCATCCTGTTTTTGTCAGCTTGATACTGTCCTTCCTTTCGCTGGTAAGCGAAAGCTTACCAGCATTCGCAGCACATGACACTTCTGCTTACCACATTTGGTGATTCTTTACAATAGAGTCTTCTTAGTAATATTCTTCTGGTTTCTCATTCAGAGGCCTTGGTCACCCTAGCAACTAGTACTGCAGAATGAAGTGCTACCTTAATGCCTTTTCCCTCCAGTAACTGCTAGCTACCATAATGGAA